>PVKA01031390.1:0-26318 GCA_004027165.1 Ctenomys sociabilis | reverse complement strand
AAGTCATTCTGACTATTTCCACTGAGAAGAATCATAAATTTAAGGAGCCATTCCTTCTGTCCTTCCCTCCCTCCCTCCATCCCTTCCTTCCTTCTTTCTTGTTTTCTTCCTGATATTCATCAAATGCTAATGGAGTGCTTCTAGGCATACTAGAGGGAGAGTATTGAACACACAGGCATTGCCCTCATTTATAATCCAGGCCTTTACAGGGCAGAAAAGCAATATAACAAAAAAGGATCTATGGAATATGAGCTATGATAAATATTTAGAGTAGAAGCAGCAGAAGAGAGAAAGTGCTGGTAGGGTGGGCATGTAGTGCTGATATATTTCATAGGATGGGCACAAAGTCTTCAACCATAAAGTAGCATTTGAAAAGAAATTTGAGTGAAGAGAGAGAGTCATGCAGGTATCTGGGAAAAGAGTGTTCTCAGCAGAGGGTACAGCAAGTACAAAGGTCCAAAGGTGGGCACACATCCAGAGTGTCACCAGACATGCTGGGGTAAGGAGGCGTCCACGGTGCTGAAACATGTGTGCCATTGGTCATCACAGAGCTCCTCCTCTAGCTCAGATCCTATGGCTCTGAGTAGTATGAGCTGCCTCTGGACACACTAATCAGCAGAAAGCACTGCAACTTTGGTGGAAGGGGACATGGGTAGGTACAGATGGGACTAGTATTGAAATACTTCTATTTAAATAGCTGAAGGGTCCTTTAAATCTCATCCATCCTCACAAAACCCTTGTAAGAAATAAAAGTTCTATTCCTTCATAAAGGACCATCAAGGTAAGGGGATCATTTTTAAATGATTATAAAGCTAGATCTGGACTATAATTTGTTCTTGTTACCCAGTCCAATGGTCTTTATTCATAAAATCAGAATATTAAAAGTTGAAAAGCAGAGTACCCTTTTACCTTTTCCTTCCACTTTACTTAAGAAACAACTGCCAAAATTAGAATCCTGATTTCCTGAATAGGGAGCTAATAATACTCCTTAGGAAGCAAAGCAAAAGGATGGCAAACTTTTGAAAGAGAGGACAGGTCTCTCAAATTCTGCATTCTAGAAACTCTCCTGCAAGATATAATGATGACTTTAGGACCACAGAAGCCTAAAGAGTGTTCTATGGCCCTGATCCCTGGAAAAAGTCATTATTTCCCATACTGGGCATAGTGCCTTTATCTTAGCTCCCCTCAGTGGGTTGCAGTCTCCTAAGACCAAAACTAAGTCTGTGCACACATTCTCTCTCTCTCTCTCTCTCTCTCTCTCTCTCTCTCTCTCTCTCTCTCTCTCTCTCTCTCAGATAACACACAGACACATACAGTCAGTGGGAAGGAAGGGAAAAGGAAAGCACACACAACACAACACACCAAGGCAGCTGCAGAAAACAACTGCTTGTTAAGTTAAAATTAAACTCTACACAAATATTGACCTTTGGAGGGGACAGAAACCGGTCCCATATTTACCAGCTTTATAAATGGGACTGACCACAGCTGCCCCACGCGCTTGGCCAGCATGATGGCAGGATGGGGCGAGGCCATGCTTTGGGAATGGGGGATGAATGAGAGGGGCAAGAGACATTTTAAACACTCTCTAAAATGTACTTAATACTGGTAGGTCAAAGTTTCCTGAAGACTTGAAGTAGAATTTCTAGGAAAGCAAATAAGGAAGTCTCTGAAAATGGGGGGTCAGGGAAAGAAGAATTGAGAGGAAAAAGGAAGTATCCACAAGAGAAAACCTGCTAAGACAATGAGATGTATAGGAGGTTGAAATGGAGTAGAGAATGCTGGGACGCTTATCCTTTTGAACCCTAGCCCTTGGTTACACCAAGAGTCATAAGGTAGAAGACCAGGTGACCAACTGCAATAACCAAATGGAACAACCTAAACTGCCTGGTTTGGGTCTTGGCTCTGCTGGTTACTTGATGTGTAACCTGGGGAAACTCCAGGACTTCCAGTTTTCTCATCTGTAAAACTGATAGTAATATAAAAATATTGCCCTCGCTCCCAAAGACCAGAATCAAAAGAAGACAGAGGAAGTGGAAGCACTTTGCCAACTGCAAAGATCACAAAGACACACATCACTGTTAATATTAATTATATTCAAAACTGACCAACAAATTGGAGGCAAAGTCAGGAGTTAGAAGAAAAAGTTTGAGTTTGCCTTCAACTTGTCAAAAGCCTCCTAAAGGCCACCCCTTGACCCCTGCCTTGCAGCAGGACAATGGGGAGGCTGGCTTGCTAAAACAGCAACCCCCAAACATCAGACACAGCTGCCAAAGGTCTAGAAAAAAAGGAGAAGAAAAGACTCATTGGTACTATTTCCCTGAATCCTAACCTTCAGCAACCTAAGGTTTTGAGGAATAGGCATCACAGAACCTATTAGGAGCAGAAGAAGCTTACTTCTGCTCCTAACCTCTGCTGCCTTAACCTTCAGTATGTCCTCCTTTATATTCATGACTTTCACAATTAATAAGAATAAGCATAAAAAGTCTGGATTTATCTCTGTGCAGCACATCATGGCCACCATCTCTTCCAGCCCCATCATGCCACATTGAAATCCAATTTTGAAAAAAATTTCAAATAAAAACACATGAAGTTATTTTGTCAAATCAGTTGTCTAGTTATACAGATGTTCCTGTGCCTATGTGTGACACATTGTTCACATATGTCTTAGAATCACAAGGTAGACAAGTGACTCTTATACATATGAAAAAAGCAGTGACTAGGCTAAAGTCCTCAGATACTGAAGCAAACAAAGCCTCTAGTATCTTCTAACTCTGCTTCACTTGCTCAGTGTTTTATCTTAATATATTATAGTTTATATTATTGAACATGTGTCATAAAACATAAACATGTACAGCAGAACCATGTCAGCAACTCATGAACAATTTCTAATGCTGCATTCTCTGTGGTAACAGGGTAGGAAGATGTTTTATACTTGCTGTACCAAATACATGATGAAGCACAGGCTCAAAGCAAATTTGGCAGGGACAGATGAGGGAGAAGAAAATGGGTAAATTACGCTTCATGTGGAGAAGCAGCAGATCCTGATCCAAGAATTTATCTTAAAATGTAAACATTTTTTGGGCCAAGTGTGGTAGCACACTCTTGTAATCCTAGTACTCAGGAAGCTGAGGCAGGAGGATCAATGCATGTCCAAGGCCAGCCTGGAGTTCAAGACCAGTCTTAACTACATTAAAAATGTAAGTAAATATTATTAATCACTATAGCCTCCTTTTATGTCTTTGTCTATGGGCTCTAGATTACTGATATGTACTTTGCTTAATTCACGCACCTACAATATTTGAATGGCAACGGAATACCCAACTCTGACAAAAGTAAACTAAAAAATGGAGATACAGATTACTGATATGCCCTCTCCGCTCTTCTTCTATAGAGTTCTCTTCCTCACTCTATTCTCATCTCTCCTATGAGCAGTTGATTCCCCCTCCACAGATTTTAACTTTCTCCTGTACAAAGTACTGGTATGAAGAAGTAGAGCAAACCTTCCTTATATAAACCTAAGATTCCTTGCAAATTAGCTCAGATATTGCAAATTGAGAATTAAATCAGGTTTTTCAAAAGGAAAGGGCAAGGAGGAGACAGAAGCTAAGGCTCACTGTGTTCCAGGTATTCTGCTAGCTTCTTAGGTCTCATTTCATTCAAACATCACAACAGTCCTACAAGATTCTCATGATTACCCCCATTATAAAGATGAAGTAACTGAGGCTTAGAAAAGTTAACATGTACCAGAGAACAAATTCTCTGTCTGAGAATAAGGATTCTCTTACTGGCCTTCTCAGTTCATTTCTTGAGATGGGATATTGGAGAAGGTGAAATAAAGCCACATTTAGTATGCCACAGAAGACAGATTTTAAGAATGATCTCAGTGGGCCAGGAATCTAGCTCAGCCACATAGGGCCTGCCTGACAAGTGTGAGGCCTTGAGTTTGACTCCCTGTACACACACATACAGTGGTCTTAGTGTTAATATTAAGAAAAAGTGCTGTCATCTCAAGAAAAATGTGATGAGTATTCACCTGATCCACTGATTTCCTAAATATTTATTCTACTAAAAAGCATATACTATAATTGATGATATACTTAATAAACAGAATTTTATTTTTCTATAATTGTATCTGTTAAATATTAATCATATTTAAAGAGAATGACTTTTATGTAAAACTTTCTTTTACCTGCTGCTAGGGATAAAAAAGGTGCCAGGCCATGGTGGCTCCAACTGTAATGCTAGCACTTGGGAGGTTGAGGCAAGAGAATGGCTATGGGTTCAAGGCCAGCCTGGGCTGGAAAGAGAATTCAAGGCCAGTCTGAACTGCAGAGTGAAACCCTGTCTCAAAACGACCAAATAAAAACAGAATAGACCTAGAATAGCAAAAGCAATTTGGAGCAACAAAAGGCAAAGCAAGATGCATCACAATCTCTGACTTGAAGTTATACTATAAAGCTACTGTGATAAAATCAGTATGATACTGGCAAAGAAAAAAAAACAGACCTGAAGATCAGTAGAACACATTAAAAGGTGCAAATACAATTACAAACTCAGACACCTTAACCTTGACAAAGGGACCAAATATATCCACTGAATGAAAGATAGCCTCTTTAATAAATGGTGCTGGAGAGTCAGAAAGATTTTGTGAGTTCAAGACCAGCCTGGGCTGCAAAGTGAGTTCAAGGATAGTCTGAATTGCATAGTGAGACCTTGTCTTGAAAAGATAAATAAATAGTGCTGAAAAAACTAGCTTTCCACATGCCAAAGACTAAAACTAGATCCATGTGTATCATCATGCACTGAACTAAAGTCATAATGGATCAACTATCTAAATAGTAAAACAGAAACACTCAATCTACTGGAAGAGGGCCAGGGAGATAGCTCAGTAGAATAAGTGCTTGCATGCCAAGTGCAGGGTCCTGAGTTCAATCCTTGGTACTGGAAAAAAAAAATCTACTGGAATGTTACAGAGCGGAGAGAGTGAGGAGGCTGCGTCTGGCTCCTGCTGTCACAGCCATTGCAGTACATTGAGCTCCATAGAGACAGCACCGGAGCAAGTGAGAGCCGGATGGGTACTGGGCAATTCTGTACCTCGCTGAGGAAAACAAGTAAACACGGGCAAAGGAGATCCTAAGAAGCCAAGAGGCAAGATGTCATCATATGCATTCTTTGTGCAAACTTGCCGGGAAGAGCACAAGAAGAAGCACCCAGATGCTTCCGTTCACTTCTCAGAGTTTTCTAAGAAGTGCTCAGAGAGGTGGAAGACCATGTCTGCTAAAGGAAAATTTGAAGATATGGCAAAAGTGGACAAGGCTCGTTATGAAAGAGAAATGAAAACTTATATTCCTCCTAAAGGAGAAACAAAAAAGAAGTTCAAGGATCCCAATGCGCCCAAGAGGCCTCCTTTGGCTTTCTTCTTGTTCTGTTCCAAGTATCGCCCAAAAATCAAAGGAGAACATCCTGACCTCTTCACTGGTGATGTCGCAAAGAAAGTTGGAGAAATGTGGAATAACACTGCAGCAGATGACAAGCAGCCCTACGAGGAGGCTGCTAAGCGGAAGGAGAAGTATGGAAAGGACATTGCTGCCTACCGGGCTAAAGGAAAACCTGATGCAGCAAAAAAGGGAGCCGTCAAGGCTGAGAAAAGCAAGCAAAAGAAGGAAGAGGAGGATGAGGAAGATGAGGATGAAGAGGAGGATGATGATGAATAAGTTGGTTCTAGTGCAGTTTTTTTTTTTCTTGTCTATTAAGCATTTAACCACCCTGTACACAACTCACTCCTTTTGAAGAAAAAAAAAATTGAAATGTAACGCTGTGTAAGATTTGTTTTCAAACTGTACAGTGTCTTTTTTTTTTTGTATAGTTAACACACTACTGAATGTGTCTTTAGATAGCCCTGTCCTGGTGGTATTTTCAATAGCCACTAACCTTGCCTGGTACAGTATGGGGGTTGTAAATTGGCATGGAAATTTAAAGCAGGTTCTTATTGGTGCACAGCACAAATTAGTTATATATGGGGACGGTAGTTTTTCATCTTCAGTTGTCTCTGATGCAGCTTATATGAAATAATTGTTGTTCTGTTAACTGAATACCACTCTGTAATTGCAAAACAAAGTTGCAACTGTTTTGTTGACATTCTGAATGCTTCTAAGAAAATACAATTTTTTTTATTAAAAAAAAAATCATCTGGAAGAGAAAGTAGGCAGAGACCTTGAAGACATACATGTAGGCAGAGAGTTCATGAACAAAACCCAAACTGCAAGGGAAATACTTCAAAGAATTAACAACTGGAATTTCATCTTATTGAAAACATTTTGCCCATCAAAAGAAGTGACCAACATGGTGAAAAGATAACTCATAAAGTGAGAAAAAAATTACAGCCAACTGTCCCTCAGACAAAGGTTGTATATCTATTTGGTTTTTTGTTTTTTGCTTTGTTTTGTATTTTAGGGAAGGTTCTACAAGGGTGTTCAGGGTCTCAATACTAGATCGGACTCATAGTGATCTGCCTGTTTACAGCCTCCTAAGAACTGGGATTACAGGTGCAAAACATTGTATATCTAGAACATACAAAGAAATACAAATAGTAAATAAATACATGAAAAATGTTTAATAGCATTGGTTATTCAAGAGATGTAAATTAATACACTGGGATTCTATCTCATTCCAGAAAGAATGGCTATCATTAAAAAATCAACTAATAACAATTCCTGGTAGGGCTGTGGGGAAAGAAAGGGAAAGAACCATTTTCCACTGTTGGTGGAAGTGTAGACTGGTGTAACCCCTGTGGAAATCATTGGGGGAGGTTCCTTAAACACCTAGAACTAAAAAGAACTAACAACAACAATAGAATTAGAAGTCTAATTCAACCCACCTACTCCCCTTCTGGGTATTTTCCCTCAAAAATAAAAAACATAACACTACAGTAATATATGTGCACCCATGTTTATAGCAGCAAATCTATAATAGCTAAATCTTAGAAAAAAATTTAAGGCCGGGCATGGTGGCGCATGCCTGTAATCCCAGCACTCAGGAGGCTGAGGCAGGAGGATTGTTGTGAGTTCGAGACCAGCCTGAGTTACAAAGTGAGCTTAAGGCCAGCCTGAACTGCATAGTGAGACCCTGTCTCAAAAAAGAAAAAAAAAAAAAAAAAAAAACAACCAACAAACAATCTAAATGCCCATCAGCTGAGGAATGGATAAAAAAGGTGTGGCACTTTTATACAATGAAGTACATACAACTCAACTATAAAGAAAGATAAACTTGAGTTTTTTATAGGTAAGTGGATGCAATTTGAGACCATACTCATGAGTGAAATAAATCAAACTCGCATGTGTGAACACTGTACTGTTTCTCTAGTATGAGAAGCTGAAAGAGTAAATAAGATTCAAAAACTAAAATAGATATTCTAAAATGGGAATAAACTGTTTAAAAGGAAAAAGAAACTGGGGTAATGGAAAGGGGAAAAAAAGGAAGGGAAAGGAATATGTACATGATAATTAAGATAGTTATACTCCTAATTTCTATTAGTTCAGTAAAATAAATATTTGTATTGTTCAATTTTTCATGCCTATATCTTGTAAGGTGAGCACCTATTTTGAAGATAACAACATGCAATATATTAACTATTGTTACTCTCCTACTATCTTTTTTTTTCTGTATTTTAGGGAAGGGTCTACAGGGTATTCAGGGTCTCACTACTAGATCAGACTCATAGTGATTCTCCTGTTTACAGCCTCCCAAGTGCTGGGATTACAGGCATGTGCCACCATGCTCATTCTCTCTCCTACTATCTTGTTTTGAAATTTTGTATCATTTTTTTCTCTTCAAAAAACAAATGGAACTGTATTGGGTAGTAAAGGGTGAAGGATAGAGAATGCATCTAGAGTTGGGATAAAGTCTAATGGTTGTTTCTTTTCAAAGTATTATTTGAAGGATAGCACCTGAGAAGAAGAAATATTTTAGGGGCTGGGGAGATGGCTCAGTAGAATAAATACTTGCCTGGCAAGCACAAGGGCTTGAGTTCAATCCCCAGTTCTGCAAAAGAAAAAATAAATATTTTAAACTAGATCTTTCTCATGTACAATGATAAGTTTTTCTAGAACGAAAGATGATTTCATAGCTATTGTTGTTCATCTTTCTATATCATAAATACTTATAAACTGAAAGAGTAGAGTACTTAGGCTACTAGATTCTGCCAGCTCAGAGGGATTCGCTAAAACTACTATATCCAGTTTTTGTGTGATGTTCTGGGTCCCCCCCACCAGAAATAAATTAATACATTTTTTTAAAAAAAAGATTTTTTGACAAACTTATTAGGCTATCACTAGAATTGTGTTTCACTACTTCTAAGAAAAGGGAAATGAAAGCCACAGTAATTAAGTCTCACCATTTATTATTCTAAAACAATGCAGGGGCTGGGGGGTCAATCCCCAGGACTGCCATGCTGGCCCCACCCCTGGGGCAAGCTGAGATGGCAATTGAGACAGGCATGATGCTGCACACCTGTAATCCCAGCTCTTAGGAGGCTGTAAACAGGCAGATCACTACAAGTCTGATCTAGTAGTGAGACCCTGAGATCCTGAACACCCTGTAGACCCTTCCCTAAGGAAAAAAAAAATTTAAAGCTCACTTCCCTCAATTGTCAGAGAAAACCCTGAACAGACAGTTTACTGCTCTCTAGAATCCTCTTCCCACAATGTTTGCATCCGAAGAAAGCTGATGGGGGAAAAGTGGGGCAGGGGCTGAAAACAACTATCAAATGAATGATACTGAAAAACAAGTACCAAATATTCTGAAGGAAAAGTCTAGGCTTTAAGCAAGTTATGTAAATATCTGAAAAGAACAACAACAACAAAAAAAACCCACAGTGGGATTAAGTGCTCACCATGCAACAAACAGAAGTGACATATCCAAGGACACTGCCTAACAAGGGTCTCTCTGACTCTCCACCCATGGCTCTATCTGCAGGACCTTGCTGTTCCCTTCCAAGACTAAAAGCAGTCAACATAACTCAACAAACTGCCACCTCACACAGGACTTATAGTTGCATATTGTTTGTTTCAGTGACTTCTTGCTCTCTCCTGGCATGCTGGTAGATTGGTCTCTCAGAGAAATCCCTAAGCAGATCATGTGCCAAGGATGATTTCTATCTAGAATATCTTGGCTGAAGCAAAAATTAACCCTCCTGGGGGCTTCAAAACAGGACACTTTAACACTGAAGGTGACAGCAAATAGGTATTGCAGAGATATGTAAGAGATTATATGTAATGCTTACATGGACCCAAGAAATAGAAAATGGAAGCCAGGGTCACAGACAAATGCTCAGATGTGACCCTACTACCGTATGGACAAGAAGACTCTTACATAAAGTCTAGATGACACCAGGACAAAGTGAAATCAAAGACCTGAGGACATGTCCACACACAAGTGCCAATCTATTTTACATCTGACGCTCGGATGCTGAAGAAGTTTCTGGTGGTGTAAGTAACCTAGGCCAGGGAGAGTGCTCAGTGGAATAGTGCTTCCCTGGCAAGCTCAAGGGCCTGAGTCCAATCCCTGGTTCTGCAAATAAAAAAAAAAATAAAAAGAAAGAAAGAAAGAAAAGAAACCTGTAACCTAGAAGCAACTACATTTCTGACATAGTAGGAAGCACCTCTCTACTGTAATCTTTGAAGCCCCAAAAGAAACAAATAAGGAAATATTGCTACTGGGTACCAGCGAGTGCTGCCGACTCACCAGCCCTAGGAAACAGAGTCTGAAACAGAGTCTTATTCAGGGCAAGGGAAAATGCTGTTAAAACACACAAAACTCCTTTGACGAATGTGAGAGGGGGAAAGAGCCTCTATAATTAACAGAAACTGTCACAGGCATTGGGGGCCTCCGACGTGTTCAATGCAAACCACTTGAAAAGACCTGGTCTTCTTGGAGAAGGCTGGGGTTTGGGAGTGGGGCTCCAACAGGCTGGGGACAGCTTTTCCAAAAGAATCCCATCATATTTTAAAAACAGAGAAAGGCAGAGAAGAAAAAAGAGTGGGGTAGCAAACCTCAGCTTAATGTTTTTCCACCACTGGAACTAAAAAGAAAAAAAAAAAAAAGTCAAAATGCAACCAGTTTTCAATTAGGGTCTAATTAGAAAGAAAAGTGGCAGTGCTATGACAGATCTGGGGGAGAAGGAATGACTTTCAATTGGGCTGCACCATCCACTTGAAAGCTGTGATGATTAGAGGGACAATTTATGGTGAGAATGGTGGAGGGGAAGGGAGGAGTAAAAGAAGACAGCCCTGTGCTGGCTGATCACCAAGTCAAGGGCCAGAGCAGACAGTCAAAAGCAAATAGCTGCGCATAGTGGTACATGCCTGTAATCAGCACCCATTCAGGGGCTAAGGCAGGAGGATCACCTCAGGAGTTTGAGGCCAGCCTGTGTTACATAGTGATTTCAAGGTCAGCATGGACTATATAGCAAAACCCTGTCTCATAAAACCAAACCAAAAAAACAATGGAAATGTTGTATTGATCAACCACCATTTGCAAAGCATTACAGAGAGCTACAAAGAGAAATAAAGTCCACAGCAGCCATCACTCTATGTGGAAAGTCTTATGTCTACCACTCAAGCATTAAGAGCCACATTTAACACCCACCCACTCTACATATGTGCACAAGTCTTCAGAGAAAATTCAACCTGGACTTCTTTTCACATACAAAGTCTACTCTGAGAACTCAGGGGGCCGCTCTCTGCATTTCTCCCTGCTCTCCAGTCATTTTCATACTTGACACACTGAGACCTCTTGAGAAAAAGATGCTATCATCAAATGTAACTCCTAAACAAGAGATCCAGATTTGTCCTAGGCAAAAAAAAAAAAAAAAAAAAAAAAAGCCAAATCAAAGCCTATAAACCTCAAGAAGGCTGAGATACTATATCAAGGTGAATCTCAGAATGGCTGAAAAGGTGTTTTCCATTTTATTATTCCAAAGGATTCAGGCTCTTTTTCTGTGTAAAAGGTACAATATGCAAGAATGAACCAGGAGTGGGCACCTTCATACATGGCTATAAGAAGGAAGGAGTCAGCTGGTTCCACTCTCTATATGCAATAAACAAAGCAGTTTGATTGGTAGAGGGAGGGAATACTTTTTCCTCCTGTTCTGGGGTATCCTCTGCCTTGTTGATTTAGTTCAGGCCACTTGGAGGAGGGACAGGAAAAGCTGGGGCAAGCATGTCACAGCCTGCCATGAATAAGGCCAACAGAAAGAAGAGGCAAAGAACAGACCAAGGAGGAGAGGAAAAGAGGAGAGGCCTCTCTTCCCATCCCACAAGCTGGGCTCCATCCAACACAAAGTTAATTCCTAACCTCAGCCTCACCACTCTGCCCACTGCTTACATGATTTATCCCCCTATCTGCCTGCATAGCCTTTATAAGTCTCCCAGCCCTGCACACCATTATAAAAGATGTCTGTGCTATTCACTCGACCTGGCCTGGCCTGGCCCAGTTACTTCCACAGTAACCCTTCCCCACCTCTTCGTTTTATAAGCCTTTTGCCATCATGGAAATCTGAAATCCCACGAAAGAACAGTAAACATCACATGGAAAAGAAAACACCTAGCTAGGTTACTCTGGACAGCAAAGTCACAAATGGACTGATGTCTCAGCCAGAGATGAAGGCTTCTGGACAGCAACAGCAAATTGCCTTCTTGCCTGGACTCAGCTGGGCAATAACAAAGCAATGTACACACACGTGCCAATCCTTTACAGGGCACAGCCAAGCATCCTGGTGCCCTGGGAATTCCCAGTCTCAAAGAATTAACCAGACTGTCAGGAAAACTCACAAGTAAACACAGGTGTCAGGACTAGAGTACCATGTGGAAATGCAAAATGTTAAATAACAGAAAGAAACTGAATAGGATTCAAACCAAAGTTGAGAATCAGTTCTACCACCTTCTTATGGGTTCCTTCAGCAGGTGGCATGAAGTATGGAGAAGAACATGGGCTTTGGATCTAGTGCACTGGATCTGAAAGCTGGCTTCATCCTTGTATATTAGCTATAAGATTTGAAGCAATTTATATTTTCTTTCTTTGTCTTTTTGAGACAGGGTCTCACTATGTAGTTCAGGCTGGCCTTAAGCTCACTTTGTAGCTCAGGCTGGTCTCGAACTCACAAGGCCTCCTGCTTCAGCCTCCCAAGTGCTGGGATTACAGGCATGCGCCACCATGCCCGGCTTATATTTTCTTAATCTCAGATTCACTCTGTGTAGTATAGGGAGAGACCAATTCATAAAAAGGCTGTGAAGATCAGTGTTAAGACTGGCAGTGCTAAAAAAAAAAAAAAGACTGGCAGTGCTGTCAGAATTTCAGCAGGTGATTATTTGGGCGTTAGTCATCTAAAAATGAGGGGTAGACAGGCCAAATAGCTCAGGGGATTAAAGCACCTCCAAGCAGGCACAGGGGCCAGAAGTTAGATCCCCAGGCCTGCCACCATGTAGGGCATGCTAAAATGGTGAATAAGACTGGGCATGGTGGCGCACACCTGTAATCCCATCACTTGGGAGGCTATAAACAGGAGAATCACTATGAGTCTAATCTAGTAGTGAGACCCTGAACACCCTGTAGACCCTTCCCTTAAACACAGAAAAAATAAATAAATAAAAATGAGGGTGGAGAGGCTATCCTTATGCAAATTTAGCTTTGAAACAAATTTCTTCTTTATTCTATGTAAACTTTCTTCTTCTAAACAGATTCCACTGTCCATCTGGTTGATCAGTTTTGGTTTTTTGATACAGGGTCTCATTGTGTACTTCAGAATGGCTTTGAACTCACTATGTAGCCCAGGATGACCTTGAACTATGATCCTCCTACCTCATCCTCCCAAGCGCAAAACACTCACCTCAGATTTCAGTTTGATCCAACCAGAGTCAAAGGAAGCACCTATGGGAACAGTCTTTCTTCCCCACTGTCTTGAGCAACCTGGATCCTGTACTACTTTGAGCTCATAAAACATAATTCTGCTCCAGAGCCTTTACAGTAGGTCCCTCCTGGTTACTCCAGGTTCAGTATAGAAAGACTGTTCCTTCCCTTCATATTCTTCCAGAGAACCTGCTGCTAGCACCCACTGGATTCAGTTGTGGAAATTCCCCATTACCACAGAGCTTAAGCTTAAAGTCAGGGTCAGACCTTCCCCAGGTAGCATGGTGGAGAATGGACATGGAAGCATTCTCTGTATGTTTCTGTGACTCCAGAATGCTCTGCCAATGAAGCTGAGTGCTCCCCAGAGCTCTGTGTTCATTTGGGGGTCAGCAGAGGGGAGATGGAGGGTGGGGAAGGCCAGAGAGGCAGGAAGAAGAGAGCCTTGATTCAGGGGGCCAGACTGAGTCTGCTACAGGCCGGGCTCCACTGAGGTTTCTCAGGTGAAACAGGCCTCTGTGGTGGCTGTGTCTGTAAAGCGGATGGAAATGCCCATAAAGCCATATCAAACCCTGAGCAGAGAAGGACAGGGATATATATAGAACCAGGAACCAAAGGGGCCACAGGGAATTCAGGCGGACAGCTCCGCCCAGCCCTTAAACCCGCCCCAGGGAAGAGGGAGGCCCCAGAACAAGCTCCAGGAATGAAGGATGGAGACAGCCCGGCGGGTTTACCAAGGGAGTGGGGATATTAGGGGTGTTGGGGACAATGCTCGGAGGGAGCTGACTACTGGCCTGTGGGAATCAATGGGGGAAGGGGACAGGGTGGGGGTTGGTGGACCTATTCCGTCTCAGGGATGCTAACAGGCCCAGCATGTAGCTTCCACAGCTTCCTAAGGTGAACTGGGACAGTCTGCCTTGGTGTCCTGCAGTTTTAACAGTGCTCTGCATGCTTCTCAGGATCAAGGAGCCCCTAAGAGACCTGCTTTCCCCAACCTTCTTGCTCTCCGAAGTAACACCTCCACTTCAATTAGTCCAGAGGCCAGGGTGTACCACTTTCTCACTCCCTTATGCCCAGCCTCCCACAGAAACTAAAATTGGGGGTAATGAAAAAAAGAGAAGGAGGTAGGGAGGGCAGGAGGGAAGGAGGGAGAGAGAGAGATCTGTCCACAAAGAAATGTCATAAAACAGGAAAGCTCTCAAAATGGGAATCTGTCATGAGACAGAAACAAGTTCATAGAAAGGAAATGGCAATTCACAGAATGAGGCCAGAGTCTCAGAAACCATGTCATCTGGTAGACCTGGGCCCTGAAGGAGACAGTCCTACCACAGACAGAAAGTGACCCAGCTCTTATTTCCTGGTATTCCCTCTTCCCCAGTTATTTTTCTGCCGAAGTAGGATATTTAGGCACACATCTGGATGGCAGGGTTGGAAGGCACTAAGCCCAGAAGAATTTCTTACCTGAGCCAGCCAGGGTAATCGATCCCCCACTCCCCATCCCCGATGCAGAAGAGAATCTCTCCCTCTCCATCCCAAATCTTTCCTTGTTAGCATAGGTATGTCAATGTTTTGGCGCCACCTGCTGTCCTTTCCTGACAGCTTGAGAAGGCTGAACTCTTGAGCAGGATGGGCCTCAAATCTTACTTTCCTTAATTTACCATAAACCTTAAAGGAATGGAATCCAAGAGAGCATCCTTTCCAAGAATCTTGAGGATTTGAGGACAGCATTCCAATGGTTAATAGAGTCCATTTAGTTTTAAATTATTTCTCTAATACATTACTTTGGTCTTCTTACTTACTTTTAGTTAGAAATTCTAATTTTGCACCTAGATGATTTACTGTAGTATTTGTCATCAAACACCATAATGAAAGTAGTGTCACCCATTGGCCCAAGTATTTTATACTGCTCTACTATTCCTATGGCTCTCACTCTAGGCAAACATTCTAATACATAATAAGCTTCTTGGGAAGTTCGTTCATTTCACAGATAAAGATATTTATTCAAATACTTCTGAATCATGGACCAGGCAAAAACTGGAGGTACAGAGTAAGACTTATAGGGCTTATACTGTCCTAGAGGCTAAATACTAGCATGCTGTATCTGACTCATTTAGGTAGTACAGCGATTCTTCACTCTTTGTTTTGTTTTTGAGATAGGGTCTCACTGTGTATTCCAAGCTGGCCTTCAACTCACTACATAAACCAGGATAGCTTCAAACTCATAGCAATCCTCTTGCCTCCACCTCCCAAGTTCTGGTATTATAGACATGTACCCCACTCCTGTCTTTCTTCATTTATCTCACGGAATGCCTGCAAATAGTAAAGATCAAGGCAAAAATGCAAACAGATTTTGTAAAGAGTCAAAATAAAGAAATGGAGGAAATGCAAGGGGACAGTGGATGGGTATATAAAGAGATGCATTTTTTTCAAGCTAAAACCCACTCCTGGATCTAACTAGCAACTGTGTGCCAGCTCCAAGGTCAGCCTCCTCAGATCTCTAGACTTGCAGGTCTTCAGTAGACTGAATGGAGGAGAGATGACACCTGTTCAAATCCTGGGAAAGGTAGCCTCAATTATAGACAAATATTTTCTAAATGTCATCGCAGGAAACAGATGGGACTCCACCAAAAATACTATCATCTTATAGGAGACAGAGAAGTTTGCAATAGGCTCTATCACAAGCCAGAAAATCAAAGTCATCCTTAGAATATTATGATAGGATAGCCATGACTTCTCCTAATTTATCTCTCTACAACTGTTCCTAGGTAGGGCTAGGTAACACTTGTCATTAGTGAAGGAATCCTTTTTTTATTTTTCATCTTTTGTGGTACTAGGCCACAAAAGGTTAGAACCTAGGGCCTTATGCACATTAGGCAAGTATTCTACCACTAAGCAACACCCAGCACTTTTACTTTGTATTCTGAGGAAGGGTCCCACTAAATTGCCAAGGCTGGCCTAAATGGGGATTCTTCTGCCTTGGCTTCCTGAGTAGTTTGGATTACAACTCACAGAAAGAGCCTTAGAGTTCTAGCAAAGGAGTTCCTGGGCCGGCCAAATAACTCAGTGGATTAAAGCACCTGCAAACAGGCACAGGGGGTCATGCCAAGCCCCACCCCCAGGGCACCCTGAGAGGGCAACTGAGACTGGGCATGGTGGTATGAGTCTGTAATCACAGTTCTTGGGAGGTTGTAAACAGGCAGATCACTACAAATCCGATCTAGTAGTGAGACCCTGAACACCCTGTAGACCCTTCCCTAAAAAGTACAAAAAAAAAAAAAAGACATTCCCAAAGATTCCTTGATAACATATTGCAGCTGGGTAAAAATTCTTCTTCAACTACATCCTTATTGCTATAATTCAAGTTTGTTCTCTTTTAGATCGTCTTGAATAAAATGTAGAAAAGCTATTCCTCATCCTATCTATGCTAATTTTTCCTATTTAAAAGAATACACTACTATCCAGTCTACTCTCTGAGTTAACTATATCCATTGTCTTTGGAATATTATATTTTATTGTATGTTTATTCCTGTTGTTATTGTTCTAAATTTCCCTATGGATACTAAAGTCCCATGCATCTTTCAAATCCAATACAAAATTGTAACAGCCAGATCCAGGGACGTAGCTCAGGGACACAGCACCTACCTGATAAGAACAAGGTCCTAAGTTTGATTCCCAATACAAAAAAAAAATTCTAAGAGTCAGCTGTACTCTGTTTTCAGCTATACAGTCTGAGATTGCATCCTTCTTTTTAAGTACTCAAACTACACCAAAGACTATGTCATAGCTGAGCTTGCTTTCTAGTTAAACTAGGGTGGAAGTGGAAGATCCAGCTATAGATGGATACAGGAAAAAAGCTCATTAAACTAGGTCTAAGAATGCCTAATGCATCTGACAAAGGCAGCAACAGCCAAAGCTGAGAAGCAGAGAGCCCAGAAGGGGCATTTATATGGGCTTCATGCTTTAGTCATCAAAGATGTCACAGAAAATCACTTTCTTGTCCTGAGATCCGCTCTCTCACAAGAGCTCCCTGGGATTCCTGTGCCAACTTCCTCAGAGAGTGACTTCCTCATTTGTCCTGTCAGGTACTTTGTCCCCTGTGGGACATGCCTCCTTGGACTCTTGAGTGAGTGTACGTACACCTGTCTCCCCTTCTGAGCCTGACCCTTGCTTCTTGGGGCAAGAATTATGTCAATCTATCTTTGTATCCCTAGCACTCAGCAAGAACTTCTAAATATCAGTTTCCTACCCCTGCTGTACCTACAGCGAGTGGCATTCAGTAAATGTTGGATAAAGATGATAACATTAACAGCAGCAGTCCTGCACCTCCACGAAGTTGTCAGACCAGTTTACAATACTGGCATGAAAACTCCTGGTTTTTTTTTTTTTTTTTTTTTTGGCTCATACATTTACTTTTAAGGTTTGCCTCCTCTTCAGGAGACTCCAGGAAACAGGGTTAGTTTTAAGCTCTAGAAACTCTAATCATCCCTGTTTTCTCCACGTTAAGGGCCTGAAGGAAGACTGCAGATATCTCATGAATATGGATGAGCCTGTGGTCGCATGAATATTAACAACACCCTGTGGCTTTCGGGAATAGCAGCCCAGCTAGAAGGTCTAATATTAACCTTGGCTAGGCCCAAAAGGTAGGAAGAGCATATGCCCATACATACCCATGGGGACTAAAGGGTGGACAACAGAGGCCAGTTTAGGGTTAGCCCCTATGCAAACACTGGCACATGTGCAGTTAAGAAAAACTAAACATTGTGCCCCCATATACTTGGCACTGGGGGCTCTGTTAATTACTATTTGGGCAGGAATCCCCAATTTTCAAGCTTTGCAGAAGTCAGGATGTAGAATTAAATCATACACAATTCAGAAAACCATTGGTAAGGATACCTGACCTATTATAGTTGCCACAGCAGAAAGGGTTAAAAAAAGTTAAAAATCAGATCACATTGGACAGAAACCAGAATGAAATCGTAAGACGCAATTAGGCATCAAAACATATTTTTTCCAGGTCACATATTAACAGTAATGAGAGATGTATATAAACTGTGGAGTTTCTAGCCTGATACCCTAGCAGTGACACAAGGAACAATGACAGGATAAAGAGGAAAAGTTACAGTTAAAGTAGTAAGAGCTAGAAGGGCCAGTTTCTGTCTACACTTAAAGCTGGGGGTACAGCTCAGTGGCAGAGTACCTATGTGTCATGCATGATCCTAAGTACCACAAAATGTATATGTATGTATGTATATATATATATATATATATATATATATTTATACACATATACACACATACACATATATAGACAAACAGATTCTGAGACATTAGAAAGGATGATGACTATTATAAAAATCAAACAAGGCCAGCCAAACAGCTCAGCAGATTAAAGCACCTGCTTAGGCAGCAGCAGGGCCTGGGCTTCAATCCCCAGGCCTGCTGTGCTGACCCCATCCCCAGGTCTCACTAAAATGACAATTGATACTAGGCATGGTGGTGCACACCTGTAATCCCAGCACTTGGAAGGCTGAAAAGAGCACAATCAGTATGAATCTGATCTACATAGTGAGACCCTGTAAACCCTATACTAAATACATTTAAAAATTCAAGTTGTACCGTGAATCAGAATCAACCAAAAAAAACCCACGTACTTCTAGTCCTGGGTCTAAGTTCAAAGCCTACTTCTATGTCATATGACAGTGCTATTAAAAAAAAAATAAGGAGGGGTCGGGGAGATGGTTCAGTAGGATAAGCACTTGCCTGGCAAGCTCAAGGGCCTGAATTCAATCCCCGGTTCTGCAACAAAAAAAAAAAAAAAAAAAAAAATCAGGTTAAGTAGCCCAGGCAGGGGTTAGAATTAAGGCTAATGAGATTCTAGCTGTATTCATAAGCCAGGACAGACCGCTTTTAAAACTAGACAGTGTGTCTCAATTCTTCTAGACTGATCCTCCTCAAAAGCCTTGACCCTTTAGCGCTCCCTGAAAAGCTGACCCAGCCCCTCTGAAACACACACAGGAGGAACAGAGGGGCCTGTGGACCTGGCCTAAGCTGAGGGAGTGAGAGGCCACACCTAGGAAGAGGGTGGGGGCTGCTCACGGGAGCTGTGTTCTGTCACACAATTACCATATTATGTGGCTCTAATAAAAAGAAATACTTGAAGTTTTACTAGAGCCATATAATAAAGTATTTATAGAATCCAAGGGGGGGGAGTGGGCAAAGGTAGAGTGGGGAAGGAAATAGGAAGAATTAGAATTGTTAACCAGTAACATGGAAACAACAACTCCCAGTATTAGACCATGCAGGTAGACTCCAGAGCCTTCAGACGCCTAGCTAGCCTGAGACGCCTAGCTAGCCTGAGACGCCTAGCCTCCAGCTGGCAAAGGTCAAGGTGACTTACTGTTCATCCCTCTCCATGAGGCTGTCTCTGACTTCTTTCAGGCTAACAAAGAATGAGATGAGGAACTAAGAAAAATATACAGGAACACCAGCAAAACTGTGGGACCTGAACCTCAAAAGGCTGGGCAGCAGAGCAAAGGGACATTTGTCCCTAAGACGAATGGAACGTCAATTTTAAAAGGTTGCATTCTAAGCTGAGCTTCTAGCTCACACCATCCAACATACCTGCTGGTTTTGCAATCCACCAAAACAGGGTTTTCTATGATGTGCTGTGCCCTTCTTCACACATACATCTCACTCTCCACTGACTGCTGCCCTGAGAGGGTGCATCCCACACCTACTCCAACCACACAGCACACACCCACAGCTTCTCTGCACAGACAGTCCTCATGGTCATGACATACGTACACACACATGCATGCACACACACACACACACACACACAAACATGCTCACCACAACATATCCCTCCTCAGGGCAGACTGCCTACTCAGCTGGACATCTTCTCATAGAAGACACAACCAAGATAAAAATGTTTTCTGAATCTAAACCTTCTTTAACATTTCAAACTTTTCTATTATCCAGAAATTCCTCCAGAGAGACAGAGAGAGAGAGAGAGAGAGAGAGAGAGAGAGAGAGAGAGAGAGAGAGAGAGAGGCAAGGACTGTGGCATTATTACAGAGGAGACTATAAACAGAACAAATATAGAGCTGCTTTATTACAAGGCAGTGTGGAGTTGGTGGCTGGCTGATTACAGGGACACTCCCCAAGCTCTCTGCAGTCCCAGACCTCAATAAAGGCCAGACTATAGCTGCTTTCCACAGAGGGGCAATTGGATCCAGGGGCGCCCTAGAATCCCTCCAGATTCCAGTCCAGGATGTGATGCCTGCCTTGGCTGCAGCAGATAAGGATGAAAGCAAACACAATCTAAGAACCACCGAGCTAGGCAAAGAGTCATCAGGCATCTTCTCAAAGGTAAACACAGTTAGTATGGTTTGGATGTCTTCAAATCAATAAATTCTAAATTTCAGAGGGAAAACCAAACAAACAGAGAAATCAAACCCAAACTGATAGATTTAAAATCCACACACATCAGGATAGGATTAAAAAAAAAGAAGAAGAAGAATAGGCCAGCGATACAGTTCAGCTGACTAAGTAAGTGCAGGAGCCAGGGTTCGATCCTGGCATTGCATGCTATGCCAGCCCTGCCCCGAGGTGTGCTGAGCTGGCAATGGAGTCCAGATGTGGTGGCACATGCCTATAATCCCAGCACAAATCAGGAGGATCACTACAAGTCTGAGCTGCGTAGTGAGACCCTGCACACACACACACAAAAAGAGATAAGACAAATGAGAAACAGTACAACTTAAGTGCCTAAAGCAACCTGTATTACGCATAAAATCATAGAAGGAAAGAGTGGGAAATCCACAAGTCCTCTCCTCTGAGCTCTGGGCACATGGTGTCCCTTCCTGAGTGACTCACAATGGGATCACCTTCACCCCTGCTTCATGTGGCGAGGCCCTCTTTATAAGGAGACACATCGTGAGCCTTCTCCTCCTCCATGCCTGCACGCCAGGCTAATTGCGTCACCAGCCTCCACACACACTCACTTCCTCCCCCTTCCAGCGGCCACCACACAAGGGATCTTGTCTTGTGGTCCTCACAGTCCTTTCATCTGGGTTCCAAACCCACTGTCACCTTGGCCCTGAATCACTCCCCAGGAGACACTGGGAAAACATAGCTGGACAAAGTGTCTGGGTCCTGAAGGGCTAGAATTTACTGATCTCTGCTGGTGAGAGAACCAAAGCCATGCTTTTCTCTGCCCAAAGGCAGGGTACAGGAGTATCTGAACCTGCCTCCAGACCAAGTTTCTGCTGAGTTGGGTAATGTCCATTGACTCTAGCTCCCAAGAGCTGAGGAATAAAACAGGCTAAGAAGAAGCCCCACATGTTCTAGTTCCTCTATCTTCCTTGTTCAGAGGTTGTGGAACTGCTAGAGGCCCTGCAAGTATTGCCCTAGTCCTGTTTTAATCCCACTTGACTATTTTGTTCTCAGAGGAGGCCCAGGGAAAACCTCTGGCAGTTAAAAATGTCAGTGTGTCTCAGGTCCTTCTCTAGGATATAGGACTCCCTCCAACTCTCAGCTCATTTCTCTCTCTCTCGTGGTCCTAACATTACTTTGTGGGGACAACCCACCAGGTACTTGGTCATCTTTCTCTAATTTTAGAACCTGTGCTTCAGTGCAGGTTTAAGATGAAGTATTGCCCTAGTATTTCTTTTTTCTTTTCTTTTCTTTTTTTTTTTTCAGTACCAAAGATCAAACTCAGGTCCTTGCACTTGCCAGGCAGGTGCTTAAGCCACTGCTATCTCCTTAGCACCCAACAGGTGTGTTTTCTTACTCTCTGCATCTTTTTTTCTTTATGTATTTTGTACAGAACTACAGCTCAGATTCATAGTGATTCTTCTGTTTTCAGCCTCCCCAGTGCTGTGATATCAGTCATGTGTCACCATGCCAGGACTCAGTAGCACTCAGTGTACCCAGAGCAGGGCCAGTATGGCATGCAGAACCAGGGATCAAACCCCAGACCCTGTCCTTGCCTAAATAGGCACTTAGTCCACTGAGCTGTCTCGCTGGCCCTCTTTGCATCTTCTTTCTCAAATACATTTCCCTAGAACAGAGCCTCCAGAGACAGTATGGAAAATGGGGAAAGCTATGTACTAGAAAGCTTAACGATGAGGTTCTAGTTTCTACCACAATTATTTGACACTCAGGGTCATTTAATTTCTTGAAGCCAATCCATTATATCTCCTCATCCATAAGTGGTGCTAGTAAGCTTTAAAGAAAAGCAATAACTATTCTTCATTTTTGTCTTTTTGTATACCTAGGTGATCAACGTACTTCTGCTGAATTTGATTCCATGAAGCTTGCCTGCCTTACCACATAGCCATGAGTCAAATCAAATCATGAAGCTAAAAGTTTTCTGCAGAACATTTAGCAGTACAAAAATGTACTGAGTGCTTTCAATGGATGAGACAAATTAAGATATAATAGCCCTGCTCTCAGAGAGCTTACCATGTAGGAGGGAAGCCAAAAAAGCCAGTAATTATAGTATAGTGTCTATGACAGAGCAAACAGAACAGCACATAACTACACTGCACTCCAAAGGCCAAGGGATATTCTCTAGAAAAAGGAACATCTTCACCAGAATATAAACAATGAACAGGTTTGGCTGTAGCTTGGCGAAAGCCTTGGACTCCATCCATCCATCCATCCATCCATCCATCCACAAACAACAAGAGTCTAGGTGAAAACCTCCACTGGTGGCAGCTAGGCAGTTCCATGGGGAACAGCAAGGACCAGAGATAAGAGAATGAGAGGTCCTAGGAACTGACAGCAGTTTGATGGTTTGATTAGGGAGTTTGGACTTTACCCTAAGGACAACAGGAAGTCATTCAACAGTTTTAAGCAGGGACATATTGTCAGAGTTACAGTGGCTTCCATCTGCTTTCTTCTGATTTTTTAAAATTATTTATTTATTTATTTAGTACAGGGTCTCACTACATAGCTCAGACTCATAGTGATCTGTCTTGGCCTCTCCAGCAGTGGGATTACAGGCATGCACTACTATGTCTAGTTTTGGGGTTCCTGGGCCGGCACAGTATGCAGTACCAGTGATCAAACTGAGGTCTATCTCCCCAGCTTATTCTCCTGACTGCAGTACTCTGGAGTTAATGGTATATTAGAAATAAAGCAGAGGCTCAAGTTGAGCCTACTTCTTTTCTTTCCACCCTTTATCAAGAGTAGAATCCTGAAGGTTCCCACTTACTTCCTCGTTTAAATTACTATTTTATTTTCCAGTTAATGTTTGTTCTCTCTCTCTCTCTCTCTCTCTCTCTCTCTCTCTCTCTCTCTCTGTGTGTGTGTGTGTGTGTGTGTGTGTGTGTGTGTGTGTGTTTAGTCCTTTCCAAGGACTTTTAGCCTCCTTTCATGTATATTTCCTACTATCACCACACCTCAAATAAGGCTGTCAAGTAACCCTGCCAATAATCCACATTTCTAATCCAAGGCCCATTTCTTATCTCTCACTTGAATTCCACCACCTCTGACAATATTTACTTTTCTCCTCCATCCTACATCTCTCAGCCTCTAGAAACAATTTAGTGGCCTTTTAAATAGAAGACTTAAGATAATGCTGACCAAACATGTGATCAGTCTGCATAAGACCTCATATCTAGATGATAATGACAGACTAGAAAATTAACTATAGGAAAACATCCACTCCTTTTCTTTCCTCCCTACCTCATTAATTCACCCAGAGTGTTGCTTAAGGTTTAGAATCAATACCCTGCAGGAAAATCATCATGGTCATTAACTTTATCTTGGGGTCTCACACCACTTAACCTTAGAGTCACAGAACCTTGGCATGGGGAAGAAATCTTTAATCCGGCCTTCTACTTAATTGTTAGAGCTCTTCAGCATGATATGGCAAAAGCAATTCAGTGCTTCTTCCTGCCTCAAATTTTCTTAAGAATTCCTTTTTCACCAGGCGTAGTGGTGCACTCCTGTAATCCCAGCACTTGGGAAGCTGAGGTAGGATGACTGCTATGAGCCCAAGGCCAGTCTGGGCTACATAAATGATTCATGACTCTCTCTCTCTCTCATACACACACACACACACACACACACACACACACACACACACACACACACACAAAATCGAATTCCTTTTCCTATTTATCACCATAAACAGATTTTTTTTTTCCAGACAGAATCTCATTATATAGTTCAGGCTGGCCTTGAATTCACAACAATCCTCCTGCCTCAACTTCCCAGGTGCTGGAATTATAGTCATGCCCAGTACACCTGGGTCCATAAACAGATTTAGAGTAGGGCCAGTAGGTTCAACAGAGAATAGCTCAACTCATGAGATCTTAAAATTCTAGAATAATGCTATCCAAAACATGATCAAAGGGGGCCAGAAAGATGGCTTAGTAGAATAAGTGCTTGCCTGGGAAGCTCAAGGGCCTGAGTTCAATTCCTGGTTCCGCAAAAAAAAAAAAAAAAAAAAAAAAAAAAAAAAAAAAAAAAAACCATGATCAGAAATTCAGCATGGTGGCACAAGCCCATAATCCTCCTACTTGGGAGACTAAGGTGTGAGCATCTTGAGTTTGAAGCCCGCCTGTGCTACAAAGTATGACAACATCGCAAAACAAAAACACAGCAAAATATCAGAAAACGTGCTGATCTATGATTCTTTCATCATGAATCCACAATAAGATAATTATAGCTACTGAGTATTAGCATTAAAAAACTTCTGTAGTAATCTGGCCTTCCCATACCCCCAAGTGTGTATTCAGAGGATTTATCTCAATGAACAATGTAGATAACCATTTGAATCTGTTGAGCTATCTATGATAAGTCATATGACACATGCTGTATGTTAGTTATGTTCAGTAAGACTGCTTTGAAAAACACAGTTCTAGAAGGTTTCCACTGGAGGATACATCGGTAGATTCCGGGGTAGGAGGGCTAGCTCTTCTTTTCCCTTTCTGAGTTCAACAGTGAATCTGTTGCCTACCACGAAGAACAGGAAGCTGCTCTTACTAAGCCATGGGCGGTATGGGGTGAAGGGGAGGGCAGGAGTTTGTGGCCAGGTTATCAGGCAATAACAAACTCAGCATCCAAGCACGCAACTTCCAGCAATGCAAGGAGCTTCCTTTGTTTTGGGAAAACAAGAGCTTCAAGAAACTTCTCCTATACACGTTTTCTTCTGGCCTCAGCAGAAGCCCAACCACTCCTGACACACAAATAGGACAGTATTGGCCAGTGATGGACAAGCCAGCACCCTGACCACAACCCCTGTTTGCTTTTCCTTTTCCACCACTTCCTCAGCTGGAGGGCCACTGTGGGGCCACAGGTAGCTGCCAGCCTAGGTCACATTCAAGAACTTGACCCCCAGTGACCCAGCACCTAATCCATCCACCTCTTCTTCTGATGCCCTTACAGCCTGCATTCTTTCCCCAACATGAGACTGCTGGTCTGAGGCAAAGGACTTTTGTCACTTCCCCTGAAGTTGCAGGTAAGGCTATGCCTTGGAATACCATTCTGACAAAGGCATGGTATGCTCTAGCAAACTAAAGCCAAGGTCAACATCTATCCAAGTGCCCAAGAAGGTCAGTACTTGAGGTTTCAACAGAACATTCCAAATATTTTTATGTCAGTTGAAGAACCACTTGATTACATTAGACCCTCATCTTCCAGGATCCAGCTGTCACCATGACTAAAATATACAAACAATGCACCTTCATGATGCAGAATGCTATCACCAAAGAGTTAGCTAGAGAGTGTAGGACCAAAGACCAAAACTTCAACAACTCCTGGTATCTTTGCTCCTGAGTAAGAATCTCAACCTCTTAAAGTCAATCAAAGTATCATCTTAGACCAAAGGCTGCAGAACATCTTCCTCTACAAATCTGAGAAGTAGGGTCAGCAAATGAAGAACCTTGGGCACTAACAAGCCTTCCTCACTCTGATTAATCAAGGGAGCTTACTTTTTACCTCAATGGCTCAAGAGCCCACATTTCTATGAAGATATGAAGACTCATTTGTCCAGTGAGGAGGGGTGTGGGGGCGGGTCTCCCCCCACTCCAGGCTACTTTCATGCCAAAGAAGGAGGAAACAGAATAAGCAAAATAAAATTCATAAAGCAAAGTAGTAATTATGGTGTGGTCAACAAGAGGCTGCTCCTCAGGCCCATCATTATGTGGCTAAATTTAACGCCCTGCACGGTCAGGGGAGTTGTGCGCCCTGGGCACCGTGTGTCCACAGAGACGCCAGCTCCGCCACCTTCACCCGCTCGACAGCCGCCAGGGTTGCCAGAAAGCAGGTCACTATTTTTTTTATAGTCTGTTTACCAAGATGCTGTTTTTACTGCCGAGGTTTCTCTCATTTTATCTCTTTTTCCCTTTTCCCCAAACAGACTGGCCTGTATTTTCTGTCCTGTTTTTTTTTTTTTTTTTTTT
>PVKA01031389.1:0-26200 GCA_004027165.1 Ctenomys sociabilis | reverse complement strand
AGCTAGTGAAAAGGTGAGAAAGAATCTCTTAAAAACAATGAGGTGGCAGGAAAAAGTAATCCATCACCTGCAAGATGATGCCAAAAAGGAGTCAACACAAATGATATAAAAAGAATATAGGCAGAAGTAATAGCAGAAAACTTCCCAAATATGAGGAAACATCTAACATTCAGGTAACTGAAGCATACAGTAAGAATTTTTTTTTTTTTTTTTTTGCGGAACCAGGGATTGAACTCAGGCCTTTGCGCTTACCAGGGAAGTGCTTATTCCACTGAGCCATTTCCCTAGCCCAACTGAAGCATACAGAACACCAAATAACTTCAACCCAACTAAAAACACACCGAGACATAATAGTCAAGATCCCAGAAATCCGACATAAAAATAATATACTGAAAGGCACTAGAGAAAAAAAGCATATCACATTCAAAGGAAAACCCATTCAGAATTACAGCTGATTTCTCTTCACAAACCAGGAAGGCAAGGAGAGAATGGAGCAGAGTATTTCAAGTCCTCTATGAAAACATTCCAACGCAGACTACCATACCCTGCAAAACTCTCCTTCAAGTTTGATGGAGAAGCCGGGCATGGTGGCGCATGCCTGTAATCCCAGCACTTGGGAGGCTGAGGCAGGAGGATTGTTGTGAGTTCGAGACCAGCCTGAGCTACAAAGTGAGCTTAAGGCCAGCCTGAACTGCATAGTGAGACCCTGTCTCAAAAAGACAAAAAAAAAAAAAAAAAAAAGTTTGATGGAGAAGTGAAATACTTCCATGACAAAGAACAACTAAAGAATTTTCATGATGACAAAGCCATCCCTAAACAGGCTACTGAAAGATGTTCTACAAGGACCACAATGATCTGAACTCCACGAACAAGAACAGAAGGAACCCACTAAATAGGGAAAATAATGAAACACAGAACAAAAATCAGTAAACAACAGTAGGTAAATAACATGACAATGATAAGTCAACACATTTCAATTATAACCATCAATATAAATGGACTCAATTCACCAATTAAGAGAAATAGACTGGCACAGTGGATTAGAAAACAAAAGCCAACAATATGCTGTATATAAAAAACTTGTATATACACTTAACTCAAAAAGACATTCATAGGCTTAAAATCAAAGGATGGAAAACAATACTACATGCCCCAGCACCTCAGAAAAAAGCAGGAGTAGCAATTCTGTTCTCAGACAGTCTCAACTTCAAACCAAGAATGATCAAATGAAATAAAGAAGGCCACTATACATTGGGGCTAGGGGAAAAATTTAAGAGGAAGAGATAACACTCATAAATATCTATGTACCAAACACAGGAGCACCCAACTAGGTAAGATATATGTTAATGGACTTGAAAAACCTAATATCTAAGACTACAGTCTTAACAGGAGACCTTAACACCCCTTATACCACAGAAGTATATATGCACCCATGTTTATAGCAGCACAATTTGTCATAGCTAAATCATGGAAACAACAAAGATGCCCATCAACTGAAGATTTAATAAGGAAGATGTGGTATTTTTACACAATGGAGTGTCATTCAGCCATAAAACAGAATTAATCTGAATCTTTTGTTGGTAAATTGATGCAATTAGAGAACATATTCTTAAGTGAAATAAATTACACCAACATGTGCAAACATTATATTGTCTCCTTAGTGTGAGAACCTGGAAAAGAAAAATGGAATCTGAAGGGAACAACAGATACTGAGAAAAGGGAATGAACTTATTCAAAGGGAAAGAATTACTGAGTTGAGGAGAAGGACAAGAGAGGGAGTAGGGGGAGATTTATCTATGTTTGTAAGCAGGATGGTTTAGACAACAGTACTGTGCAATTCTGCTGGTCTATGGAAAGGAGCAGTTAATGCCTCATTTGTTTCATCTCCTTTTTTCAATTGTTTGTACCTTTGGTCTTTTAAATTTCTTATACATTTCTTTCATTTTTTTCTTCAAATTTTACATGTATATATCTGGTAATACATATAACTGGCTAGAAAATGATACTATGTATTATAACAAATACTGTGAAATTCATAATACTTTGTTATATGAATTAAAATTAAAATTCCATATCACTTTTAATTTTTTGTTTTAATTTTAATTTGTACTCTCTTTAAAAAAGAAAATAGCACAAAGAATCAATAGCTGAGATCTCATCTTATTAAAAAGCTTTTGCACAACAAAGGAAACCACTAACAGAATGAAGAGACAACCCACAGAGTAGGAAAAAAATTTGCTCACTCCCCCTCACACAAAGAACTGATATTTAGTATATATAAAGAATTAAAAATCAGATGTTTCAAATTTAAAGACCCAGGGGCTGGTGAGATAACTCAGTGAACCAAAGTGCCTGATTTAGAGACCCATCTAAAATAAATAGGCAGGAGCCAGAGAGATGGCTCAGTGGAACAAGCACTTCCCTGGTAAGAGCCAGGGTCTGAGTTCAATCCCCAGTTCTGCCAAAAAAATAAAATTAAATTAATAGGCAATTCTTAGGTGAAGAACTCAAACAGCAAATGAATATATGAAACTATGTTCAACATCACAAGTCATTTGAGAGATGCAAATTAAAACAAAGCTGAGATTCCCTTTAACTCCCCCCAGAATTTTTTTTCTATTTCCAGGAAATCAATAAATAACAAATGCTGGTGGGGCTGTAGGAAATCAGTAAACTACAAATGCTGATGGGGCTGTAGAAAAAAAAAAGAACATTTCTCCACTATTGGTGGAACCACCACAAAACCACTTTTGTGGTGCAACCACCACAAAAAGTCAGTAGAGACTTCAAAAACCTAGGATTAGAGATCCCATTTGACCATATTATTTTCCCCCTCTTTTTTTTTTCTTTTTACGTATTTGGTACAGGGTCTCACTACACAGCTCAGACTCATAGTGATTCTCCTGTTTTCATCCTCCCCAGCACTGGAAGTAGAGGTGTGCACCCACACCCAGAGTTGGTGGCTGACTCAGCATACCCCTGGGGTGGGGCTGGCTTGGTATGAAGAACCAGGGATCAATCACTGGTCCCTGCACTTGCCAAAGAAGGCACTTAGTCCAATGAGCTATCTCGCCAGCCCGATATGCCCTTTCTTGATATATTATTATCTTCACCTCCTTGGCATATTCTACAGCAATATATGCACACCCATGTGTGTAGTGGCCGTTTGTAATAGCTAAATCTTGAAAAGAGTCCAAATGCCTGTCAATCAGTGAATGGATAAAAAAGATTTTCGTATAGCCCAATTTCTCTAATGAACAGATGTAAAAATCCTCAACAAGATAATGACAAACAGAACCCAATATATTATCAAAAAGATCATCCATCTTAGCCAAGTATTATTCATCTCAGGGATCCAAGGATAGTTTAACACATACAAATCAATAAATGCAATATATCACATAAACAGAAGCAAAGACAAAATTCACATAATCATCAATTGATGAAGAAAAAGCCTTCAACAAAATCCAATATCCATTCATGATTTTAAAAACAGGTATGAAAAATAGAGAAGGAGCTTATCTCAATCTAATAAAAGCCATTTATAGCAAATCAGTGGTGAACATCTTTTTAAATTAGAATGAAATCTTTCCCTCTAAAATCAGTAGAAAACCAAGTATGTCCACCATTACCACTCCTGTTTAAAATAGCCCTTCAAACACTAGCCAGAGAAATTAAGCAAGAGAAAGAAATAAAAAGGATATGCATAGGAAAGGAAGAAGTCAAATTTTTATTATTTGCAGGTGATGTGATCCACTACATAAAAGTCTCAAGAAATTCAACTAAAAGACTTCTAGAATTAAGCAACAAGTCCAGTAGTATAGAAGGATACAAAATCAGCCTACAAAAATCAATTGTGTTCCTTGCCAAAAAAGAAATTAGAAAAACACTACCATTCACAACAGCATCAAGAAAAATTACACACTTAGAAATGGACCTAACAAAGGAAGTGAATGATCTCTATAAGAAATCTACATACTTTGAAGGAGATTCATGAGGACAACAGAAAATGGAAAGCTATCTCATGTTCCTGGGTAGCCAGACAATATAATCAATATGGCCATGATTTCAAAATTCATATACATATTTAACGCAATACAAATCAAAACAGCAATAGTAGTTTTCACAGAACTAGACAATTCTAAAAATTCGTCCAGAACTAAAAGAAACCTAGAGGGTGCCGGGAAGATGGCTCAGTGGAATAAGTGCTTCCCGGCAAGCACAAGGGCCTGAGTTCAATCCGTGGTTCCGCCAAAAAAATAAAAATTTAAAATTTAAAAAAAACCTAGAATAGCAAAGTCAATTCCGGAAAACTAGAGCAAAGTGGGATGCATCACAAATCTGGACTTCAAATCATTACAAAGACAGTGATAAAAAAAAACAGTGATAACAGCCCAAAAACAAGCATGTGAATCAGTGGGACAGGACAGAAGATGCCAAAGCATATTCAGCCACCTGACAAAAGGGCCAAAAACATACCCTAGAGAAAAGATAGCCTCTTTAACAAATGGTGCTGGGGAAACTAGCTATGCACATGCAGAGGGCGGAATCTAGACACTGCTATCTCATCATTTGTACTAAAGTAAAAATAGAATGGGCCAAAGACCTAAATGTTAAAATAAAAACAATCTGCTAGAATTCAACATAAATAAAACTCTTGAACACATAGGTATAACCAAAGACTTTCTGAACAGAATCCCAATTACTAAAGAAACAATACCAAGAAACAATAAATGAGACCTTACAAAATTAAAAATTTCTGCATAGCAAAAAAACGGCCAACAGAGCAGGGAGACAACCTACAGAATGAGGAAGATATTTTGATAACTATTCTCAGATAGAAGACTGACATGCAGAATATGGAAAGAACTCAGGAAAAATTAAGACTCTGGAAAATAAAAACATCTAATCAAAAAAAGGACAACTGAAATGAATAGAAACTTCTCAGAAGAACAAATGGCCTAAAAATGAAAAATGTTCAAAATCTCTGGCCTTAGAGAAATGCAAATTATAAAATACTGTGATTCCACATTACCCCAGAAAAACTGTCTACCACCAAGAAATATAATAAGAACAAATGATTGTGAAGCTGAGGAACACTTCTACTTTTTTGTTGGTGGGATGTAAACTAACACAACCAGTATGAAAATCAGTATAGAGATCACTCAAAAACTAGAACAAGAAATGTCATTTGACTCAGCTATTCCTCTCCTAGCTATCTTCCCAGACATCATATTACACTGATACACACACAACCACGTCTATAGCAGCACAACTCATAATAGCTAAATCTTGGAAATAGCCTATATGTCTATCAACAGATGAATGGATTAAGAATATGTGATATTTATACACAATGGAGTATTATTGCACCATGAAGATGGACAAACCGGAGTCATTCATGGAAAATTAATACTTCTTAATACATAATCAATAGTGAAATAAATCAGACACACAAGCTTGCCTATTACATGATTTCTCTTTTATGAGAAACATGAAGCAGAATTAGGGCAAAATAAAAGGTAAGAGGAATTAGGGAGATGAACCGTTTTCAAAAAGGAAGAGGATCAAGAGAAAGAGGGAGGGAGGAGAACACAGACAATTGTTTACATACACTTTATAACTTGTGACCACAGAGTCCAGAGCCAGATAGAACTATTCAGTGAAGATCCATAACATGTGACAAGGTCTATTAGACTAAAGAAAGTATTTAAAATTATAATTTTTGTCTGCAGTAAGGCACAGTTTCAGAGACAAGTATTTGTTTAGTTAAGTCTCATTTTCAAGGTCAAAGTTAAATGAAACTGCCTAACACAAGTCATACCTCAGCACTCTACATTAAAAATCTAAAGGCAGATAAGCTATGTAGATGGGAGGCCAGCCAAGGTGGCCCTCTGGCTGTGTCTGTCTACTACTTGTTTGCACAAGTGAAATTTTACTGAAATACCAGTTAGGATTCTTTTAGCTGTTGAGGCATTTGAATGACATTGAGAAAATAGTTAAGATTTTTAAAAATCATCTTAGAGATAGTCTTGTTTTCTGAAGTATCAGGAGGTTGAGTGAATTTAGTTATGTACTAGATATGGTATGCTAATCACATCATTGTCAGTTAATCTTTACAAGAGCCCTGCAAAGTAGATACAAATACTCCCACTCATGTAGAAACTAGTTAGTAAATGATGCTGCCAAATTTTGAAACCAGCCAGACCCGTGTGACCTTGGGGACTTTTTAAAACTCTTCACAGGACTGCTAGGTGGAGGTGAATTTGAGCGGTCTTGATTACACCATACAACATACAATTGATGCCACATGTCCCCACTGCATCTGCACTCCATTTTCAGTTTTTACTTTTTGTGGGTAGTTCACAAGCTATAATTCTGCTTATTATGTGCATGAATGGACACATGCACACGCAGCCTTAATAAGTGCCTTTCTCTGGTGAAAGGACAAAAGAAGGGCATTTAGAAAAGATGGTGTATTTAATGACTGGGTGCAGAGAAGGGTTGTTGCTATCAATAGAGCCAAGAGCAGCACTGCTGAGGAAGCAGTAGAAAATGAAAGGGGAAGAATGAGCCACTGCTAGGAAGTCATAAATCCATTATTAGAAGTTTTAGCATGATGCAAGCTAGGCAAATTCTTCAAAATTCTAAGGAGAACATGCAGTTGTGTGAGGGAGCTGATCCTGCTGTTGGTATGCACCAGCAAGGGTGACTCAGGAACCAGAACCCACACAGCACCCCGAAGAGTTTCCTACAGATGCTTGGACCAGGGGCTGGCTGCTTAGGGTCTGATATTGGGTTTTTCCATACTTGAGCTGATACGTGAACCTGTTACTGTTGATGAGTACTGGCAGATGACAGCCATGAGTCAGAGACAAAGACTCTCATTCATCATACCCTGCAGAAGAGGTATTGTGTTTGGGGAAAAGGGAAGTAACAGGAGTGAAGGTGTGCTGTGCACAGGAATCTACTCCTCAGAACAGAGCTAGAGGAGTCACTTTCAGGTCCTCGTCTCAGTCCAAGAGGCCAATGTTTGTAATCCCAAAGTTATGTTATTGGAATCCCATCAAGTTAATTCCAATCTACCACTTTCAATGCAACCCACAGCAAAAATAAAGACACTAAATTATATTTTTAATCATTGGGGAGTCAAGGGGCTCTTAAGTCCAGCCACGAAGATGGCTTCCCAGAACAAAGAAAGCGAACCAGGGCCTCAGCCAGTTTTTATTCAGTGGGGAAGTGGCTTGAGGAGGAATGACTGAGAATTGTGGGAAATAGGTGACCTTTGTGAGCTGAAATAGGTGACCATTGTGAGCTGAATGCAGGCAGAGAAAGTAGTCTGCATTACAATATTATGCCATAGAGATGGCATCTAATGTTTTGGGGGGTCTGGTGCTTCATCTTTGATGTAGTTTTTCAAGCCCCAGGAAGTCATAGCCTCTATCTACAGGCTTGATCCCAGCTGGCAGCACGGAGCTTTAGCTCTACCATCCTGTCTTGTCCTGGCTCACATTAAAGAACAGCAGGTTTACCAAGGAAACACACATGCCACCTTCAAAGACTATCACCAGCACCTCAGCTAGACCAATACACATTGCTTAAGGCCAGCTGAAGGATAAACAGAAGTCCTAGCCAGCTCTGTACATAACAATGCAAGGAAATAGGGTCAGGCTCAGTCAAAATAGAGACAGTTGCTCTTCTTTCAAGGAGAGCTGCTCAGGTGGTCCTCCACACAGAGCATCCATTTCTGACCCCTCATGTCCCTTGGGATCAGTGCAGGGGGATCCTAGGGGGGCATCCCAGGTGGGAATCCCTAAGCTTGGGAAGTCCACTGCTTCAGTGGGAGGCAATGCTCCTACCTCATAGTCTGCCATTGCAAGCACAGCCTGAGAAATGAGCCAGGTCAAAAGTAGTGGGCAGGGATACAAAGGACTCCTGGCAATGTCCTCTCCCAGTCCCTCCAATGTCTCCAGCACTGTCTACTGACAAAGAGCTGAACCAGGTGGCAGAGTTAAAAGGGATCTACATTCATCTTCAAAGAGCCAGTAATGGAGGTGGAATTTGATGATAAGAAGTAATAAATTGGAAACTGGCAGATATTATTATCAGTAATACCAGGTGCAGCTGAATTAAGATATTGTCTGCAAATAGAGGAGAAAAGGAAGAATGATTCAATTTATCTTAATGCTTACGTGTGTGTGTGTGTGTGTGTGTGTGTGTGTGTGTGTGTGTGTGTGTGTGATCTCAATTATGTTCTGAGTTAAAGTAACTAGAAATCTGGTCCCTGACCTCAAGGGACCTTAAAGAACTCAGCTGATGAGAGCACAGACAATGAATCATAAAATAATATCCCAGACATTGTATCTATTGCTTCATTTAATACAAAAGGGGTAAAAGGAAAAATACAAATGGGCAATTTCAACAGGGAGGTAAGTAGTAAATGAGGCAAATTGTGAGACATTAGGGAAATTCAGGGGAAGAAAAACATATTTAAAAATTCAAAAATCATACTCCCATCAATGGTCAATATACTAACAAATAATATATTAAGATTTATAGACAACACATTAAACTGATTTTGTATAGTAAGCATTTTTATAAATTAATTCTGTTTGAGCTAGTAAACATTTTTCAGTTATCTAGAAAGTACCAATTAAAATGCAATACATTTTATTAAATTTTATTAAAGGACTGCCTAACACATCTGTAATACTTCTTCTACATATTTTTTGTTGCCTACTTATTCATCATTTCTCCTTGTGGCAGCAATCTTCTAATACTTTCTATGGAGCAAACAGAAAACTAACCTCACTTTACTCTAGTATGCTTGATAATTACTGATAATTTTAGTTTCACAACTCGCTATTACTAATGTCACATCAATTCTTAGGAATATTATAAAGCTGGGGAAAACTCACCTTTCATTCCTAGATGAGTGCTATTTCTCCTCTATTTCTCCATACTTCTGTGTTTCCCCTGCTTTTGAGACATATTTCTATCAGGATATAATCCCCTGCCCTGTGCCTTCATGTCATTACATTATAGTAAATCTAGCAATAACTTAATGTTACATGAAACAGGGGAATAAAAATTGACCACTGATATTTGCCAATTAGCAATTTCTTTTTTAGGGTTTTTCTTTTTTTTGACAGGGTCTCACTATGCAGCCCACATTCATAGTGATCCTCCTGCTTTCTGCCTCCCTATGGCTGGGATTACAAGCACGTGCGCCACTACACCCAGACTCCATCACTGGCTCAGCGCACCCGAAGGCGGGGCCGGCGCGGCAGAGGAACCAGGAATTGAACCCTAGCCGCTGCGCTTACCTAAGCAAGCGCTTAGTCCGCTGAGCTATACTGCTGGCCCTTCAATTAGCAATTTCTATGAAATAGAAACCTTTTGTTTTTGTCTTTAACGACTGATTAAAAAAAAAATCTCTAATTCATAACATATGCTAATTTTAATGGTATAAATCCATCCATGAAGTACAATTTCAAACTGCCAATCGGACATCACTAGGTGCAAAGCTGGGAGGAAATGTGCAGCACTGCCTGAGCTTGCTGTGCCTGTGAGCTCCAGCATGCCTGTGAGCTGGAAGGAAAGAGTTGGCTCCCACCAGCAGGAGGGGAGGATGCCCAATTGAGACTGCAGCATCTTCCCTAGAGAAGAGGGAGATTTGATGAGAATAGAATTTCATTGATGCACACATACACACACTCATACGCATTCACTTTATTTTGTTTTTTTAATGCACCTAAAAAGCAGCTTAATTGTGGGTATTGTCAACAAAATAAGAATTGGAATGCTAAATAATGTTTAGCACAGTAAACATTTCATAGTATAAAGCGGTTTTCTCATAGTCACTGAGCCAGTGATAGAAATGTGCTGGGCTGGATCATTTCCCTCACATTTCCAAGTTTCTGTCCCACTCTCATCGGCACAGAGTGGACCTCTCGCCACATCCTGGACTATGTTCTGGCGCTACTGCCGGCTTGCCAGACACAGGAAAGCACTTCTGTGTGATTTAAAACATGTGTGGTATCCAGTTAAAAAAAACTGGCAAAGACTTGAAGACAGCGTATGGAAAGGAATATCAAAATAACCAATATAAATATGTACAAGTGTTCAAGAATCATTCGTCATTAGATAAATGCAAGTTCAGTCTACAACATGGCACTCGATACCACATATAGGCGCTATGTATTTGTGAATACTCACTTTGACATGAGACTCAAAAAAAATAAATCTGGTCTACGGTGGTCAAGGTCAGAATGGTTATTAACTTTGGAGGAGGAATAGGGATAATTGGACAAGAAATGAGATAATGGGATTTTCTGTATCTTGCCCTGGTCACGGTTAGACAGGTGCATAAATACGTAAATGTCTGCACTGTGTATTTCAGCTATATCTAATTTGGAAAATATATGCATAGCGTCTCGTTTACTTCTTCCATGCCCAGCTCTCATTTAGCTTCAGATTCAGAATGGGCACAGGGATACAGGCAAATTCCATGCTTGAAGCTAGATGTTCAGTGAGAGAAAGGACCGTTCTCTTCCTTTTCTGCACAAGAACCAACCCTGGCCACCTGGCTTCTGTCACTCTGTGCCAAAGACTTTTCCTTTGAAGAACAAAAAAAGAAAAAAAAAAACTGACCTCATTAAATAATGGAAAGAAGTAAAGAGAGAAAAACAAATAGTGGTGAGGAAGTCCACAGGGGAAATCACAGAATGGGAAAGTGGAAAATAAAGTATGAGAAACAAAATAGCAGGCTTTGCATAGTTTATGAAAGTAAGAACTACAGTCTTCACGATGTGCTTTGCTCAAGAGAATCAATCAGCTGAAAGTGCCACGTGATTTTTTTGCTCAGCCAACAACTGGAATGGTGCCCTAGAAAATTAATCTACTCAAATAAAGACACACATGGTAAATAATTTTAAATGTAATGAAAATTACTTTCTTGGTAGGGAATAGTGGTGCATGCTTGTAATCCCAGCACTCAGGATGCTGAGTCAGGAGGATCACTGCTAGTTCAAGGCCAGCCAGCACTAGGTAGTGAATGCAAGGCCAGCCTGAGCTATACATGTACAGATAGAGAAACACACACACACACACACACACACACACACACACACACACACACACACGTTTGTGTTTGGATTTGGGGGAATCTCCCATTCCTACTCTTCATTCCTTTCCTCAAAGAGATTTTTCCTACTCTTAACCTCTGTTAGTCCTTAGAATTCATTCTCTGGCTTTGGGGGACACAAACAGCGTATTTTGTTGGGAGCCCCTGAAGCTGGAAATTGATCTCAAGTGGGAGGGCAGGGTGAAGCCTCAGTACCTAAAGCAGTCAAACTACCTCAGCCAAGCTACCTCAGAAAAATATCCTTCCTGGCCATTGTTGGCTATTAGTCGCTAGGCAACGTTTTGTCTTGTAACTTTGCAAAGGCATAAATAAATGCTCCTACTGTTGTCTGCCAGTCAGGCGAGGCCCACCACCTGTTTATCTCTTGTCTTTATTTTCTAAATCCTCTTGTGGTTTTCTCCCAGGGACCACTATGAGACCAAAATCTCTACAATATTTGACATCTATTATTTCCCCAGGATGATCTTAGAGGTCCCACTGAGACACTAGGAAGGAGGAATTCAGCTACCAAAACAACTACAGTTGAGGCTGCCAGACTCCAAGTGATCGTGCAGATGGAGCCAATGACAAAGGTGCCAGACTCCTTTCCAGGACCTACAGGCTCGACCTTGCACAGAGCATATCCCTGCTAAGCTGCAGCAGGACTTTTCTGAGGCCCATTAGATTAGTTTTCTGGAGCAGGCCCCACCTGTGGCCTCCCCTACACTGACCCTTCTCAGCTTGAAGCAGCTGGAGGGAAACTACACCCTTCTGCCCTAACTGTGGTCAGGGGAACTCTACAAGGCGAGGAATATTACAGACAGCTGAATGAGGTGGAAATATAGTAGGTGGTCAGACAGGGCTGGGCCCTTGAGGGAGTCAGTGCCGAAAATGAGACTGCATCAGGACCATGGCTGGAGGCGCATCTGAAGATTACAATAGCTACATATTTACATACTCCCCTAACAGATAAAAAGAGGCCTGGGATTGTGGGCATCAGCCCTGTAAAATTTCCCATTCTCTCACTGGGGGTGGACCATCCTGTCCCACCTCCTGACACTAAGACCAAGAAGACCACTTAGTCTAAGACTAACACTAAAACTAAGACCACTAAGACTATAAATTATCAACCAAAGCTAATGATGTCGCGTAAGTACACTTGCTACCGTTAGATCAATATTACCTGAGCAATTCTACTTGCAATCTTATTGGTTGATCATAATTTTTACCTAAGTTACGCTCACCTCATGATTTTGCACTTTAAAATCGCTTATAAGAGGTGGGCTCCATGGCAACCCTGTAAGGCCCCTCCTGTCTCCAGGAGCTGTTTCTGTTCTTCACCCCCCCATTTCCTAGTCCCCACTCCTATTCTCTAATAAATTTTCCTACTCTTTAAAAAACTCTATAGTGCATGTTTAAATTAGAAAAAGTCACATTTCCATTAATCCCTTTAAAAAGACTTTCCTTCATTCTGAGCACACTTTCTCCATCATCCTTGCCAGTTCCTGAAGCAGTTGTTCTTTGTCCTTCCCTGGCTACTTCAATTTCCTGAATTGATTCAAAACATTTACAGCCATTTCTGTCAAATAAAAACATGGTGGTGAGCCGGTCGCATGCCTGTAATCCCAGCACTTGGTGGGCTGAGGCAGGAGGACCACCATGAGTTGAGGCCAGACCGGACTATATAGTGAGCTCCAAGCCAGTTGGAACTATAGCCAGACCTTGTCTCAAAAAAAAAAAAAAAAAAAAAGAAAGAAAGAAAGAAAGAAAAAGAAAAAGAAAAGAAAAGAAACAAACAACAAATGTTATGGTTCGCCCTCACCTTATTCATGGATCTGGCACCATGCAACTTTCCCCAAAGTCAAAATGACCTTAAAAAGTAAACAAAACACTTTGAATTGATTCAGGGCATTGAGACAGCGACAACATAGCCCAAGACATTCGTGAAAGAGGACCCCCAGAAATGCTTCAGAAAGTGTCAAGAACAATTGGATATGTTGGAAGGAAGGAGGAACACTTTCAGGGAGATTAATGGCTATATGTCTTACTGTAACAAGTTTTTCAAAATGTTGAGCATTCACTGTATTGTTAAAAAGCATCTAGTGAGTATAATGGTAGGTTCACGCTTTTTTCTTTTTGCTTTTACATTTGTCTAAACCCATAACATGTACATCAAAAGAGAAACCCTGAGGTGAACTATGGACTTCAGGGTGTGATATGTCCATACAGGCCTACTGGTTATAACAAATGCACCCTCTGCTCAGGGCTGTGGTGAAGGGGGGAGGCCGTGCATGTGTGAGGACGGCAGGCATCCCAGAAACTCTCACTGCCTCCCGCTAGAGTTTTCTGTGAGCCTAAAAGTGCTCTAATAATTGAAACCTATCTTTTAAATCTTACTCTGTGTGACAGAATGAGAACACAGCACCGCTGCTAGGTATGTCTGCCAAAGATGCACGGCCTGCATCTAATCGTGGGGAATTATCAAAGGAAAATTGAGTGCCAGCCTCCGAAACATGTCCTCCTTTCAGACATGTCACAGCTCACCTGCTGAGGAAAGATGAGAGCCACAAAGACTGAAGAAGAGTAGCAGGGGGCTGCAGGGCGTGGTCCTGGGCTGTGCCCTTTGGTTGGAGCCCAGGCCTCACCCATCTGTGATGAGTGCACCACCTCGAACTGTACGCCCAATCCACCTTCAGATAGGTAAGCAACATGAACACAGCTAAAAATCACCTCTAAGTAGAGCCAGGTGGCGCATGCCTGTAGTTTTAGTATTTGGAAGACTGAGGCAGGAAGACTACTAGAGCCAGGCCTGTACTGAGTGAGTTCAAGCCTGAATTGCATAGTAAGACCCAGTCTCAAAAAGCAAAAAAAAAAAAAAAAAAAAAAAAAAAAAAAAAAAAAAAAAAAAAAAAAAAAAAAAAAAAAAAAAAAACCAAGGAATTAAAAAAAAAAAAAAAAAAACTTGTACATCCAATCTCAGAGTTGCCAAAAGCAGCTTCTCCACATATCACCCCATCAAACTTTTTATCCCAGGGATATGAAAAAAGAGTTTATGAAAATGTCACTCTTCTTCAGTCTATGTGGCTCTCATCTTTCCTCAGCAGGTGTGCTGTGACACGTCCCAAGGTGGCTGTTTTGCAGGCTGGCACTCAATTTTCCTTTGATAATTCCCCATGATTAGATGCGGGCCGTGCATCTTTGGCAGACATACCTAGCAGTGGGGCTGTGTTCTCATGTGTGTATTATTGCAAAATGAAGAGCAGATAAGATTTTACCTTGCATTTCTTCCCTTTGGAAAACTCTTAGAAGCAATTTATGCCCGTGGAAGAGATAAGGGAAGTTGAATGAAAGCAGAGAAAGCAGCACTAGACCTGCACAATTATCATTTTTATAAGGTTTAGGTGATGTTTACATTAAAATATCTTGCTTGCTATGAGCCTGTTGAGCTTATTTTTCGGATAGTTATGGTTTTCAGGACAGAGGAAAAGTTAAAAGGAGACAGGATCAAATGAGATGAGAAGACACACATAAGCTAAAAACCTTTTTTAAAAATGAAGAGACCAAAGGGATGCAATTTATACTGAACAGTCTATTTCCCTAGCCCATCGTCCCTGTTGCTCACTGCCATGGGTCTGCATCCCTGATCTATACTGAATGATCCGCTCTGGGGAGGCGCTGATGCCGGAAGCACCCATGATGTGCCCATATGAAGGCTCCAGGCTACTGAATCACGAGTGATTTACACTTCATGTAGAATTCAGTGGGCAAAAAGCCGGGCATCTCTACTGTCTTCTAACCATTCTTTATGATTCTGCTCTCCAAAGTGCCCCACAAAAACTTACCTCCACAGCAGGGTGCAGTGGCCTGTAATCCCAGCATGCGGAAGGCAGAGGCCGGGGATCGCCACAGCCTGAGCCACATAGCAAGACCCTGGCTCCAAAACTCAAATTGCTTTCAGCTGTGAGCCCTTACTACTCACAATCTCCTGTACCATTCTGTTGTGTTTAACATGCTCTAAATTGACAAATCAGGCCTAGGAGATAGCTTGGCAGTCTCAGCACCTGCCTGGCAAGCTCAGGGAGCCAGGTCTGAAGCCCAGTACTACATCCCTTGACTGTCCTGGAATCCCAGCCAGGCATGCCGAGCCAGCCACAGAAATTGGGTGTGGTGGCACACATGTGTAATCCCTGTACTGGGGAGGCTGAGACAGGAGGATAGCTATGAGTCTGAGCTGCATAGCAAGACCCTGTACCAAATAAATAAACAAAAGATTTTTGTAAAAAAAAAAAAAAAACCTTTAAATTGGCAAATCACATAGAATCAACTGATTTTTTGACAATAGTCCATTGGCAAGAAAAATGAAATATCTGAGTCACCATAAAATTTAAGGTACGGTATATCCAAGCTCAATGTTTTAAGAAAAGAATTTCCTTTCCACTTTCTCTCAAGACATTTACTTATAGAGGAAACTATGGGAGGCTTCTCCAGGAAATTCTATATTCTGAAAGGCACATTTTATCTTGAAAGCCTCCGGATGGCGTGGAAAATGGTTGCGTAGTTTCTTTCAAAATTAAACATGGTTTGGAAACCAGCAATGGCATTCTTGGTGTCAGTCATGGTGTCCTAGAAAAATGACCTATTTTCACACAGGAACTTGCGCATCTAATGGCCCAACCCTGAATTACCAAAACATCTTGCAATCAATGAATGGTTAAACAAACTACAGAACATCCACACCATGGAATATGCCTGGCAATAAAAAGGAACGAGGTTGTCAGACATAGAATAACTAACATAAATGGACCTCACCTCCGGGGGGGAGGAATAATCCCAAAGGGCATCGATGACACGGTTCTCTTATGTAACATCCAAAATGACATAGCTATAGAGGTGATCGGCGGCTGCCTGAAGCTAGAAAGATGGGGAGGGAGAATGCGGCTGCACGGCAAATGGCTCTCAGAGAGTCTTGTGGCAATGTTGACACAGTAGGATCTTGACTGCGATGTGGGGGTGACACAAGTATTCGTGTGTGATAAATTTCATGAAGATGCGTACGCATTAAGGGCACGCATAGCTGGTGAAATGTGAGTAAACTGCATGGATCACACTGGTGTCGATTTCTTGATTTTGATTTATGCTACGTGATCAAATGTTACTGGTAAGTTGGTAACCTTCCGAGAGGCTTTTCCACCATCTACAAACCTAAAATTATTTTAACATTACATAGCAAAAAATTCTCAAGTATACGGCCTTCAGTTGCTACACTTAATGAGATTTCTTAGCAAGACCAAAACTAGCTGGGGTGGGGATTGCTAGCTGTTTGGAAGTACGGCCGCATACTTCCTGCGTGTTGTCATGGCCATGCTGGCAGATGTTCCCACGGATAACAGAGTTTGCGTGTGTTAATCGGCAAGATGAATATGTATTGTCTATTTAGGGTTTAAAAGGCCTGATGAAATCCGAGGGCTGGGACTACCACTCCGTGATTGCTATGGCAAGTTACTTGATCTTCCTTACTTCTGTTTGGGAACCTCCCCTCTCTAAATCTCAGAGGCAGAGCTTCTACCATTAGGGGATTCTGTATCATCCTGCTGCCAATGACATGAGTATCTTCAATTTATTTCAACCCTGCTTCTCATATTATGACCCACATGACAGAATTTATACAGGACAGTGGAAGTGAATCGCAGGTTCTGTCTCAACTATTATTTGGAGCTGAAACTTACTGTTACTGAAAAGAATCTGTTGCTATGCCCCAAGCCCGTATTAACTTCTCCTGCTTAAGTTGCACGTGCAGCATTGTCTTGGTGGCAGGAAGTGACTAAGGTGGTCATTGGGCAGGTGTCCCCATCCTCCCTGCCCACTCCCGCCCCTGACAGCCACTTCTATTTCGAAGGACCAACCTGTTTCAAATAGTTCACGTAAAGTCATTTACTAAGTGACTCTTTGTGCCAGACTGCTTTCACCAAACAGTGCCAATAGGAACCTATGTGCACAAGTATTTATGTGAACTTCTGTTTTGGTTGGAGGTATTTTTATTCATGCTTTGTGTTTGTGTGCTTGTTTCTATACCTTAAAATCCATATCTATGTATAGAATTGCTGGGTTATAAGTTACTTCTTTGAGTAACTTTTTTGTTTGTTTGTTCGGTTTTTTTTGTTTGTTTGTTTTTTTTTTTTTTTTTTTTTTTGGAGCTTCCCTAACTGGTTTCCACAGAAGCAAAGTGATTTTACTTTCCTATGCACAGATTCTTTTTTAAAAGAGAAAAATTATAAATATTTTATATGGAACAGGTCTTCCTCCACCTGCTTCCTTGGATTCAGCATACTCTAGAAGTAATGAGACGCTCTCAACTCTGGCTGTACAGTACAGGAAGTGATGAAAGAGAAAAGAAAGGGGAGGAAGCAAAGAAAGGGAAGAGGGGGACAGAAAGTAGCAGGAGTTCCAACTCTGGAAGCTGTGTTTATTTCTAAGGAATCTGGGTTGAGCCCAAACCTTCCCATCTGGCCGTCTACTGGCATCCAGGACTGGGGACCACTGCTACTCTGTGTGAACTCAGGATAATTAATAGAACATTTTATCCCCTAGAGGAAAGGAACCATGAAATTTTCATGGAACCAGAACTAATTTCCATTTCTTAATTTCTTTGGCTGTTTGATTCACAGCCATGTATCTGGACCTAGAATCATGCTTGGCACAGAGCTGTGCAAAAAATATTAGCTTGGTGTCAAATACCCAGGTTTAGTAATAACCATATATAATAACAATTAATAATTTGAAATGATGTTAATATTGTAGCTATTACTATTAGGTAGGAAACTAGAGAGAAATCTGGAAATCTGATTAGATAATATACTATCTTTTCTTATTGTTGTTATTTATTGAATTTCTTTTTTTTTCTTTTTTTGTCTTTTTGAGACAGGGTCTCACTACGCAGTTCAGGCTGGGCTTAAGCTCACTTTGTAGCTCAGGCTGGTCTTGAACTCACAACAATCCTCCTGCCTCAGCCTCCCAAGTGCTGGGATTACAGGCCTGCGCCACCACACCCGGCTGAATTTCTTTTTTGTAGAAAATTATTTACTTATTCAAATAGCAATTATTTTTAAATCCTCAAGACCAGATGATAAATGGGAAGCAAAAAAGTATAAGGTGGTCAAAGAGTGAGCAGCAGACGGGAAGCACTGCTCGAACTAAGCCTGGGTGATAGGGAGAATGAAGTACCGGCAGGAGTGCTCCCAGCATCAGGAGTGGGGGCCCTGGGCTGTGCGGGGAAAGTGCACGTCCCTGGGGCACCCCAGCTGGTCTTTGGGATTAGGACAGCAAGGCTGGAAATGCAGACGCGTGGGACCCTTGGCAGAAGTGGGCGGGACACAGACATGGCAGCCAGCGGGCCATGACCATCTGAAAGGAGGCAGAAAGCACGATCCCAGAATGCCAGCTGAGGCGGGGCTTTGGGAGGGCAGATCCGAGAGGCCCAGGTGGCTACTTTAGATGAGAAAAGGAAGAAAATGTGGATATTTAGCAGCACGAGCACACACTCACCCTCAGAAAAGGACTTAAAATCATGTTTCAGAATTAGAAAAAAAAAAGGTCATTTAGTCCATCTCTCTTTCTGTGAGTTGAATTCTTTAAATAAAAGTGGCTTAAACAGCATTACCAGTTTATTTTTATTGGTTAAAAAAGATAAGCCTGTGTGCTTTTGCAAATTGCTATTAAAAACAAAGACTTGGATATACTTATAAAAGTAGCACCACAAAGAATCAAACTCTCTGTACTGAAGCAACTAAGGGAAATTGTCCCTCGTAGCTGACACCTTGGTTCAACATTCTGGATCCTGAACCTTCCCTTATCTTAACCCTACAGACCTTGCTCTGATGCCTGAGGTTTGGCAGTAGTCCCTGTCTCGTCTTTCTTGATCAGTCACTAGCTGACTCTCCTGGAGGAACTTGATTTCAATCTTCAAGTGGAAATATTTTGCCAAAAATCACCATTAAGAAGTTTCCACTTTGATTTGAAATCAAAAGTCAAGCCAATTCCCAAGAAACTCAGTCTCAGAAGAGAGAAAATTCTGATCACTGAAGAACAGAAAGGATAACAGGAGGGAGCCTCAAGTTGCAGATTTATGCTTTAAAATTATAAGTGAAGCATAGAAAATCAAAGAAATTTCTTAAGATAATGGAAACCCTGCTCCCCTTTGCAGTCATGTTGTTCTTGGTGGCCTGGGGCAAAGCAGAGGCCTGCTTCAGCAGGAATACACCCTGCCTCCTCAGGCTCACCCACCAAAATGGTAATTGTGAAGCGCAGCTAGGTTCCAGGGACAGTAAATAAAATTGTAACTATATGTATTTATTCCTTCTCCTTTGTATTCCATTAATTTAGCCACACAAAAGAACAGATGGCTCCTAGGACAAAAGAATATGAATTACACAAAATAAAATGGGGAGTTTTCCAACTACAGCTCGTAATGTGGTATATCTAGTTTCTCTATTAAAAAGATCTTCTTAAAGTGCCCTTTTAAATAGCATTCAGTGACAGCAAATTATGCTCAATAACAATAAGTTTCAGTGGCAGGCATCTCCATCTTGGCACCATGGCAGCCCTCAGACCTCTTGGGAAGCCCAAGATCACCAAAAGAAGACCAAGAAGTTCATCCGGCACAATTGTCAGACCAATATGTCAAAATTAAGCCCAACTGGCAGAAACCCAGAGGCATCCACAACAGGATGCAGAGGAGGTTCAAGGGCCAGATCTTGATGCCCAGCGTAGGTTATGGGATTAACAAACAGACAAAGCACATGCTTTGTCTAGTAGCTTCTGGAACTTTCTTGGTTCAACCTTCTAGAGCCTAAACCTTCTAGAAGTTCCTGCTGCACAGTGTTAGGGAGCTGGAGGAGCTGCTGGTGTGCAACAAGTCTTACTGTGCAGAGATTGCTCACATCTCTAAGAACTGCAAGGCCATCATGGAAAGAGCAGCCCAGCCGGCCATCCCGGTCACCAATCCTAATGTCAGTCTGCTCAGCGAAGAAAACAAGTAGACGGCCTGTGTGTGTTTATTTGTACTTCAAAACCACAAAAACTGCAAACCAAAAACAGTAAGTTTCAGCTTCAAATAATAGTGAAGACAAAGCCTGTAATTCCCCTTCATTGTCCTGATGTGGGCACATGTAAATTTTGTAATATGATAAGTATTTGTAATATGATCATAATATGATAAGTAGGGTTGAAATAAGTTAGACACTCATGTCCTTGACAACAGGATCATTAAGGCTGGTATAGAATCCATAATGTTAGACGTTCTCCCTTCCCTCACTACTTCAGTGATGGAAAGGGAACAGGCCCCAGAACAGAAGTGCAGAAGGTTACGGAACTTCCCATAGTGCACAGCTACCAAATACGGTAGTGATGTCACGATTCAACTCCAGCTCTTCTAGTTTCCTAACCTGCTCTCCTGTCTGTTCCTGTATACTGCATCTGTAAATAAAAATGTCTGTGCTTCTCAGCCTTGTCAGAGTCCATGAGGAAAAGCACCCCTCTTCCCTCACGCGCCCACCTTCACTGTCCTACTATGGACACATGTAAATTTTGTAATGTGGATCATAATATGATAAATAGGGTTGCAATAAGGTAAAGATAGGCACCTTCAGGGAAAAATGGCAGTGGTTCCCTCCCCAGAACCGAGAGTAAGACAGCTGAACAGAGCTCCAAGGTCATCTCCTAGCTTTCAGACTTGGCCAGAATCTCACTCTGGTCTCTGCCTCCCTGCTCCTGTCTGGTCGCCATGCGCCTAGGGCTGCTCTCCATGGAGCCCTGTGACGGGGAACAGAGCACAGTGGAGCTGGGCTCCAGCTGGGGTTGCTTGAGGTCTTAGGTGGGCAGCACTTGGAGTCAGCTCCCGTGTGCTGTCGGGGGTCCTCCCTGCTCCCCAGGGAAAGCAGAGGGCATGGTTTACACTAAAGGTGCTCACACAGTATGCACGCCATCTGCCCCAGGCCCTGTCATTCCTGCCAAAGCACAGTTCAGGTGGCCCCTGGGATGGTCCTAGTGCTCCCTGTGCTCAGATAGTCGCCTCCCCTCAAAGCCTTCACACTGGACGGAGGAGGAGGGAAGGGCGTGTGTGAGGAAGGAGGGGTGCTTTTTTCCATGGGCTATGATAAGGCTGAGAAGCAAGTGTAGAGCTTCCCACCCCAGCCGCCTCCCAGAACCCCAGAACGACCTCAAAGCACAAGGAGGGCCCACACCAGAATAAGAAAGCCACAAGGAAGCAGCTAGACACAGTGAAGGAGAACCTCAGAGCTTTCAGCAGTAACAAACAGCCCATGCAGCATGCATGCCGTGGGCTCTCCAGTGCTGAGAGAGGCACAGAGCTGAGCAATGCTCCCGGGGGGAAAGACTGGGCTGAACGGGCAGTGACACAGGTGCTGCTTGCAGCAGGGACCCCACACCAGGCCCAGAGCTGACTCCCATCAGATCCATCTATGTTTTTATTTCTAAGCCACAAAATCAATATCACTTGTGTGTTGGAGGAAATATATGTCTGCAGGTGACATGGGGATCTTAGAGGCTGACAACGCCCTGCTGTCTGGAGCACACCCAGCACCTTGGGCTCATCATTCACTTCTGGGGGTGGGGGCAAAACGCTCACCATGAGGCCGGGCTCCTCTCTAAGAGGGCATTAGATCTTATTTTTGGATTCAGGCTTTCATTGGCTGGCTTTGGGGAGCTTTCAAGGAGGCAGGAGTTCACTCTGAATTGAGCTTGATGTGAGGACGATTCAGGGACAGGCTAGTTCAACAGAACCAACCTCTAGGAGGGGAGAGAAGAATGGAGCTGAAGCTGTACTTGGTAAAGAAGCACCATGACTAGATTTGCCCAGTGAGGGGCGTGTGTAGTATCTGTGGCTGGCACAGTCACCGTATTTCTGTGTGCATTTAGACAAACATTATGATTTGGTCTCATGTCATCTCACTTGAGCCTGGCCCCGACCCGCCAGGCTGATGCCCCCTGATGTTTCTACTGGTCAGCAAGGGCCACGTGGCTCCTACAGGTCCAGGCCTCCTCTTCTCCCTCTCCATGTCCAGAATATATTATGCATGATTTTAATTGCCAGTGCTTACAATGAACGAGCAATAAAACAGCTATTTGGAAAGTAATTGTGTATAATTGTAGTAATAAAATGTTTAATCAATATGTTTAATGCATAATTCTTTCATTATAAATTTTGTAAGAGACAATATAGCGATTTTAAGTAAAAACTGAGGACAATAATAAAAGCTTTTCAGAATTAATGAAATTTTTCCCAACAATATTTTCTGTGGGTTAGTTTCTTTCTTTTTCTGTTTTTCTTTTTGTTTTGCAGGGAAGAGACAAGCACTGAGAATTGAACCCAGGACCTCACCATTTTAAGCAGATAATCTACCACCAATAAGTTTATCTACCACTGAGCTACACCCCTCACCCTATGGGGGTGCCTGTCTGAGAAAGTAACCTTTTAAAGAAAGTATTTACCTAAGGAGCAGGACATTTTATTATATAACTTCAACAAAGTTTTTGAAATAAAGGAATCTAACCTAGATTACAAACTATTTTCTAGGAAGTAGATGTAGCTCAGCAGCATAGCACTTGCCTGACAAGCTCGAAGTGGTGAGTTCCATTTTCTAAGTGATAATCTTCGTTCAGATTTCATCACTCTATAGGTGTCGTTTCACTGTGTCAGGGTCCAATCCAAGGTCGCATTTAGTTAGCATGTCTACATTTTTGAAATATTTGGAATAGAAGAGTCTTTCAGTCTTTGTGTGGCTTAGCCTTGGCATTTTATTTATTTATTTATTTTTTCTGTATTTAGGACAGGGTCCACAAGGCCTACAGGGTCTCACTACATAAATCAGACTCATTGTGATCCACCTGTTTACAGCCTCCCAAGTGCTGGCCACCATGCCCAGTTTCAATTGTCCCCTGCACACCTTGGGGGCAGGGCCGGCACAGCAGGCCTGGGGATCAGACCCCCAGCCCCTGTGCCTACTTGCAGATGGTGTTCTTGTTTTTTAAAAATCATCTGTATGTAACTCACTATTGTTGTGGAATACTGGACTGTGTTGGATTGTGTTGTCTAGTTCAAGCACCTAAGTTAGTTGAATGACAATGGAGTGCCCATCTCTGACAGGTGTAGACAAAGGAAGGGGTGTAGAAAGGAAGCATCATGATGTGTGTGTATGGACAGTACAGTTGGGATAGATAACACTGTGCTTCTACATAATCCTATGAGAGGCAAGATTTGCACTAATGGTGGTTGGACAGGATATTATGTCGGCTTCTAGTACTATGGACAACCAATAGGAAAATAACAAGGCAGAAAGTATTAATTATTGAATCTTTGATGTAATTCAGGTATAAAAAATAAGATATGCAAAGAGCTACACTCTCTTTATTTACTGATAATAGACATACGGTATAATAATGCCTGTAAGTATAATATCATGTATGCACCTTCTATGATACCAAAGCATTATGAAAACAGTTTGCAATGTATTAATTTATCAAATCCATCTTGTCAAGGTATCTTAAAACTGTCTCATTGATATTTGTACTTCAATAAAACAAAAATAAAAATTAAAAAAATAAAATAAAAATAAAAATCATCTGTCTGTACAAACACACACACACACACACACACACACACACACACAAAGAAAGGAGGAAAAGAAGGAAGGATGAATAAATGGAGGAACCAGTAAATGAATAAAAGAAAACACCACCAGAAAGCTCAATACTACCCATGTTAAAAACTGAAACATGAACTTGAACAAAAGATACCTCAGTTAGAAAAAGCATTTTCCAAATGCCTTCGAACTGAAGCAGGGGTTTAAAAAAAAATCTAGCTATTACTATTCTATATGACTTGCAACACTCTTAAAAGAAGCATAATTAACAGCATAGTGGGCAATAATAGCATTCTGGCTCATTCCTAGGTCAAATTTTCTACCCAGAAAAACGGCTTCAACTTTTCCTCACCATCCCATTTCTGCCTTCAGTACTATGCTAGAGCTTTTAAATTAGCTTATTTCACTGGGCTTTAATAGCACCCTCATCAGTCTGCCTCTAGGTTCTTGGCCTTAGAATCCTTCTTGTAATCAAGGTTGTGTTTCCAGCGTCTGTTGCCTTGAGTGTGCTTATTTCATGGGTGCATGCATCCGTCCAAACTCATCAGGTTGTCGTAACACACTCCCGCAGGCTCGAGCTCCGATGCTGATGTGTGACTTCCCACCAGGCAGCTTGTCCCACCTAATGGCACTCTCCAGGCTGCCCAGTGGGACAGTCTTACGTGTACTACTGGTGGCTCAGAACCATGCAGCAGTGAGGCATAAGAATAATGGGCCTGCCGTGAATGTGTGAGGGTAGTTTACTGTATATCAACTATACCTCAATAAAGCTTTTTGCTAAAAGAGAGAAGCAAAAGAAAATTGTCTGTCTTACAACATATTTCCAGTCACATCACTGTCTTACTCAAAACCCTTCCCTTTCAGATATACCTCCAGATTCCTCAGCGTCGTATCCACAATCCTTGTAGCCTCGGCTCTCACAGCTGGTGTAGTATGAAGGTGCCAGTGCTCAAAGTCACCAGAACTTTCATCTCGCTGTGCCTTCACTGAGGTTGTTCTTTGGAACACCCATTTTAATCTCGTCTGTCCACCCAAACTCTGCTCCCTCTTCAAAGCCCATCTCGGGCATTCTTGATGTTATGAAGCTTTCCCTACCTCCCTGCACACACTCTCACTCTGTGGGTATAAAACCCTCCTCCTCATGTGTGGCATTTCCTTTACACTCTGGCATTTCCTTTATATTGAACCATAGCCGTAGCTTAAGCCATTTGATAAGCGCTCAAAAAATTCAGGTGTGGGAATAAAACAGGATTATTTTTGAAGAGCTTTTTATTACAGAAACTCAGAGTCATAAGAATTGACAAAACAGTACTTGAATAAATTCCCACGTGACTATTCATCATCTTTAAAAATTAACATCTTAGTATAAACTAAATTGCAGAGTCCTGTTGATTTTTAATTTTATAAACTTTGTTTCACCTATTATTATGTAAGGTTGTAGTTTCTTGAAGACTAATATAGTGTTCTTTAATCTCAAGTGGGTACCTGGGGTGGTACAGTGCCTGGCATAGAAAAGTTAAAAAACATTGACTGAAAAACAGTTCTATGCAAAAATCAACTTTGTCATTCCAAAAATCTAATATGCTAGATTCTTAGCACTATTGACTTTAGAGATCTTTGTGAACTCTCATTGGCATGAAAATGTCAACATTTATACAGGGTTTCTGACCTTTTATTGGGATACATTTCTATTCTGACATATAATGGGTTTTTTTCCTCACCTGAGAACTACTTACTATATAGAAACAAATTTAACTCACTTACTGACTACATACAGTAATAGAAGGAAAAAACTCTTGCAGTGAGTTGCAAATATCAGACACAAAATCGAGCTCATTCACTAGGTAAGTAACTTTACACCACATCGGGCTCAGAGTTTGTGATTCAAATCCAAGCTCAGCAGAAGTGGCCTATATGTCCATCAACAGATGACTGAATCGTGAAAGTGGAGTACTACCATAGGAAAATGCATGCACCCCGTATAGTTAAATGAAAAAAAAATCAGGCACACAGCTTAAATATCGCATGGTTTCTCTTACATGAGAAACCCAAAATACAAAAAAACAAAGTAAAAGGTAAATAGGATGTAGGGAGAGAAATCATTCACAAAGGGAAAAGAGGATGAAAAAAAGAAGGAAGACATGTTGTGTAGATGTGCCGGCTCCCCACAGGAACACAACATTACATACTACAAACATACACTAACAAAGAAAATGACCTGAAAAAATTCCAAGCTCAGCAAAATTACAAATTGCTATATTCCACGCCCTTTAGACATTTGTCTCATCTACAATTGTTAATGGGAACAGGTTTTTGTTTTCTTTTGTTTGTTGTCTTTTTTTTTTTTTTTTTTTTTTTTTTTTTTTTTTTTTTTTTTTTTTTTTTTTTTTTTTTTTTTTTTTTTTTTTTTTTTTTTTTT
>PVKA01031388.1:0-26320 GCA_004027165.1 Ctenomys sociabilis | reverse complement strand
GATATTTATTTTTATTAATGTATTTAGTACAGCTCTACAAGGGTCTCATGATATAAATTGGACTCATAGTGATCCTCCTGTTTTCAGCCTCCCAAGCTCTGGGATCACAGGCATGAGCCATCACGCTTAGTCTCGGTCACAGTCTCAGTGCACCCCAGAGGCGGGGCCAGCATGGCCTTCCTTCCTTCTTTCCCCAGCCTTCTCTTTTGCAGCTTATAAATGGAACCCACGGCCTCATGGCTGCTGGGCAAGCTCTTTACCAGTGAACCATACTCCCACCCTATAATCCATTTTAATTGAAAATTTAAGGGGAAAATACTAAAGTTTAAGTATGAGATAGCCTAAGTTGTACTTCTTATCAAAACAAACATTTGGGCAAAAACCAATTTGTTTTGGTTCTTCTCTGGGTTAGGGTCTCTCTATGTAGCTCAGGCGTAGCCTGAACTCACTATATAGCCCAAGCTGGCCTCAAACTCACAGCGATCCCCTCCCTCAACCTTACAAGTGCTAGGATTAGAGGAGCTTGCTACCACACCTGGCTTGGGTAAGAGTTCTAAATGTGTAAGAATTTTAAAGGCTGAACAGGACATGCTCAAGAAACTTGGAGTTTGTATCAGGTCCCTCTGCCACTACTTCCTGTCTTCTTCTTGACCCCGCCAGCCCTGCCATCTATCCTTCTCTGGGCCTTTCAGCCTTCCAGAAAGTGCCCTTCTGTTTCAGTGTCCTAACTCAGTTTCTCCAACGAAACTTGATGGACGCTGCCTTTGTACACACACAAGCAGAAACGTGAGTAAAATTATTCTTATTTTACCTTTTATGGTACAAGGCTTCACACTGAGCTATATCTCCACCCTCGCTCTATCCCCTTTTAGTAAACTTTTTAAAAAACAGAATAAAAATAGTAAAAAAAAAAAGGAAAGAAAGAAAAAGAGAAGAACAATACAGAATTTCACTAAACAAAATGATAGTTCAACAATAGCTATTATATTGCATATTGTTGTCCTCAAATTAGTGGTTCAAATTACCAGATATAAGCATGCAACATTGGTCAAAAAAAAAGAAAAAGGTTAGAGAGAAGAAAAAACTTCACTAAGTCACCCGAGGCTGGCCCTTCTGCCTCGGCTTCCCAGAGTGCTGGGATGATGGGTGTGTGCCGCCCTGACTGGCTCCTCCTCTGTGTGTTTTTCTTGTTGTGGCCTGTGTCTAGATGTCCCCCAAAGCCTTGTGTGGTCACAGGTAGGACTTTTCAGTGGTGGTTGGGCCTGGAGTGGGTGCTGCTGGGGTCAAGGATGTGTGATTATCTGCCTGCTGATTGGCTTGGCATAGTTCTGGGGGTCGTTGGTGGCAAAGCCCAACCGGGGTGTGAGGGCTACCAGCAGTAGGGGCAGGTAGCCTGGATAAACACAGGGGACAGAAGGAAGACTGTCTCGCTTGCTGCACCGCTGTTTCACTGCTTGCCTCCTTGCTGCCTTCTGTCTGCTGTGAATTATTTCTCTAGGCCACACTGCCTTCAAGCCAGCTGGTTATGAACTGAACCCCTACAAAGTGTGAGCCACAAGAAACCTTTCCTGCTTTAACTTTGGGTGTTGGGCATTTTGTCTTAGCAATAAGAAAAGTGACTAAGACCCAAATTAATGTTCAATGACCATTTAGTATTGTGAGCACTATGCTAAGACTTTACACATGTTACTTAATTCTCAAAACAATGCCATTGAAAAATGCATTATTATCAACATTCTGCATGAGAGAAAAGTTCCAGAAAGTTGAGTGTTCTGCCCAAGGCCATACTGTTTCTGAGCCAGAGACAAGATCTAAGCTTAGGAACCTGTCCAGAGCACCCACAGCCATCAGGGTACTAGGTGATCCCACTCAGCTCTGCCTTCAGTCCAGGGCACCTGGTCTTCTTCCAGACACAGGAGACTTTACGGACATGCCAGATCTAAATCATAGCCAACACAAGGCGCGGTCATTTCTGTTAGTGACTTGGCACAGCTGATATTTGCCCGTGCGGCTGTGGGCTGTAACCTACATTAACAATTGAAGCAAATGTCCATCTTCAATTAGATTTTAGTAAAGATAAAATACAATTTTTCCCCATACAAGTTCACAGGCCCTTAATCTTTGAATACTTTGGGGGTCCCAGATGCCAGGGAAGAGCTCCTGATCTAATTTTCTCCTTGTTTTATTGGCCAAGAAAATGAGGTTTCCAGGGTTAAGTGATTTCCCAGGAGTCGTGGAACAGTGGAAGGCAGAGCCAGAGCCAGGCTCGCCCTCCCAAGCGCTCCCCTTGTGTGTGCCTTATCCCAGGCCCCGCCGAGCTGCCTCTGTGAGCAGTGAGCCCACTTCTTTCCTGAGTGCATCAGGTCTCAGCAGATGCAGGGGGTGGATAAGGACACAGTGCTCAGGTGGGCAGAGGGACCGAAGCTGCAGCCAGGACAGGCGCTGTTGGCCGAGACCTGAGCATGGGGCATTTTTCCTATGAAGCAGCAACAAGACAGAAATGATTGCTTTGTTGCATGAATCAAGAAAAAGGGATTAAAAATTAAAGATGTTTTGGTTCCATCATTCATATGCAACAAATATTATTTTTCCAGATGAATTCACAAAACCCTGGCATTTTACAAACTCATCTGTCTGCAGTATTTAGGCCTCTGCAAAGGGTTTCAAATATTGGATTCTGTTTTATATTGTTCTGTGAGTTGTGTGCCTTGAAGGAATCTCAGTGTTTTGCAAATGTCCCTAAATCTGTTCTGCCCCACCATTTAGTTTCTAAGACTACTGAGTTCTGTGTTTTTTTTTCAGAACCAGGGATTGAACTCAGACCCTTGTGCTTGCCAGCAAAGCACTTATTACACTGAGCCATCTCTCCAGCCCCTGAGTTCTGTTAAGAAAGGACTCACTCCATCCTGGAAGCAAAAGAAGTGACAATCTGAAGAAAAGGACTGGGAGTGTGGCCCAGGGATAGAGCAAGCGCCTCCATGACTAAGGCCCTGGGGCTAAAGCAGCCAAAGACCACACACTCAAAAATGTTCACCTGCACCCTGGTACTGGAGATTAAACCCAGGGCCTTCATATTGGACTATAGCTTCAGCCCTTCTTATTTATTTTTATTTTGAGACAGAATCCCATTGAGTCACAAATTTCCCAGGCTAACCTCTAACTTGCAATCCTATCTCAGCTTCCCAGAGTGCTGGGATTATAAACATGTACCACCATATCTGGCTCAAAAAGTTTATTTGGTTGTTTGTTTTTTACTTTTTTAAAATTTTACTTCATCTTTAGACCCTTTTGTTGCCTACTCAAACATTAGTTTGTTTTTAAAACTCATGAAAAGCCAGGTATGATGGTCCTAACTGCAATCCCAGCATTTGGGAGGCTGAGGCAGGAGAATCTCTGAGAGTTTGAGGCCAGCTTGGTGAATACAGTGAGTTCAAGTCTTGTCTGAACATAGGGAGACCTTATCTCGAAAATAGAGAAAAGACAAGAATGGCCTGTAACGCTTATGATGCCATCGAAAAAGTAACTCTTCTGAAGCAGATGCTTGTTAGCAAGCACTGCCTTTCGGTCGGTTGGATCTGTCCTTTGGGTAGCATATTCAATGCCAGCATTCCTAGTACTCACCCAATGGTGGAGGTAACCAATTCTGTTTCTTACACTGTAGGAGAAACTACAGAAACTTGCTTGGGTTTCTTTTTTTGTTTTGCGGTGCTGGCACAGCACCCAGAGCCTCCTGTGTGCTGGGCAAATCCCTGCCACTGAGCATCCCTCCTGGCCTTCAGACATTTGCATTGTTTGTCTCAGTTTTCTTCGCTGGTCAACAACCTTTGCCAATAGGCTGGGCTGCTGTTTGGCCTGGGAGTCACCTCCTCTCCTGCTGTGGCTGAGGCCATGGTGTGGCTAGCTTCTATCTGGGGCCACATTACTTGAGATCTTTGATGCCAAGCCCGAGGGACCAGTGTTCTTTGCCTAGACAGGCCGACTGTACCCTAGAATGATTTTAAACTCTCTGGTGGAGACCCACGTTGGGACATTTTGCATCATTTTTCACTTGCTTTCTTGGCTTTGGGGAATAGTATTTTTATTAAAATCTTTGAACTTCGAGACGTCCAGCTCCTCCAACGTTTCCAGTGTTTGCTTTCTGACAGACAAGTCATATCTGGTTCACAAACCCTATTTATATGGCAGTGTTGCAGGCAATGAGTTAGAAATATTATAGGCAGTCAGACAGGGCCAGGCCCTCGAAGGAGATAACAAAGACTGGACACCTACAACTGTGGGAGGGAGGGATGCTCCTGCTGTGAGCCAGACCTGAAGACCAAACGAGTGCTCACCTCCCTACAGATTGGCATCCAGGATTGCTCATTACCCAGGAAAAATCATTGTCTAAAGGACATTGTCTTGTTTTACATTCATGTCCCCTTGCTATGTGACTTCCTACCCCATTTGGTCCTGGGCCTAATCAATTTTACCTGAGCAATGGTGCTTGTAATCCCATTGGTTGATCATAGTTTTGTCCCACCCCACACCCACCTAAGCCAGTTCCCATTCTCTCCACCTTAGCCCCGCATGGTTTTACACTGTAAAAGTCCCTGGAAGAGACAGCTTCCCCTGGAAGAGACAGCTTCCCAGGGACCACCCACTCAGGCCCCCCTGCATGGTTTTAGCTGTAAAAATCCCTGGAAGAGACAGCTTCCCCTGGAAGAGACAGCTTCCCAGGGACCACCCACTCAGGGCCCCTCCTGTCCCTCAGACAGGAGTTTTCTTTCCCTCAATAAATATATTCTGCTCATAACCTCCATTTGTTCCTAAAATTCATTCCTTGGTTTTAGAGAACATGAACTCATCCTGGTCAGGTCAGGGGATCACTTTTGCCTATGTCATTTAGAGTTTCCCTATATCAATTGGAGGTCACCCGCCTGAGATCAGTTTTTCTTCCTGTATCAGCACGATGTCGTATTTCTACCTTTTGATATTTGACAATCTCAAGGTGCTTCATGATGAATAAAACACATGCAGTTCCAGCAGGCGGGAAGCCCTGCACGCGTTTGCCAATACCACATGCCGTGAGGTGCTTAAGAAACCTGCTGGTCTTGAAATGTGTTCGACAAGACTGCTGAGCCCTCTGGCATATATGCAGCTCTGATTTTTAGAGTCTAGAATTATCATTTCATTTGATCTCCCACCCAGTTGCTTTCTTTTTTCTTTTTTGGCAGCAGAACAGGCTTGTCTGCTAAAAAATGATGAGAAAAATTAAAGGCCCGCATTCCACTGGGTTCTGCCAGATAATCAACATTCTAAGCAGGTCCATGTAAATCTCCCTGCTGCTCTCTATTTCCAGATTGAAAAATAATAATCAATACATGGGCTATGCCTGAGTATGAGGAGATGGGTTCCAGCAGATCGGAAGGCCCCTAACAAGCGTGGAGAGGCTCTTAGCTGCATTTTCACCCCAGCCTCTTTGAATTCCTATTTTTGATGAGAGTTCTGAGCAAAGACACAAATACGCCCAGTAGTGAGTCCCCAACCTCCAGGCACACGGGGAGCAGGGGCCACAGGAGATAGGACAGGAACAGATCAGAGCTTTGTATACACAGTGGTTTGAGACACAGAGAAAGTTCCCTTTTGCATCTTCCTTCTCTGCCCAGCCCCTCATCTCTTCCACAGATATGTAGCATCCCAGGGTAATGGTGTCGCCCTGTCCCCTTGGCTTCTGTGTTAAATGACTTTCCAATGCTGCAGCACAGTGCTTGAGAGAGAACAACTTAGAAGAGGAAAGGTGTATTCTGGCCCACAGCTTCAGCCCTTGATCAGGTGGCTCCACTGCTGTGGGCCTGAGTGAGGTGGGACATCATGGCAGAGGGGCAGGGCCAGGAAAGCAGCCCTCCTCACAGCAGCCAGGAATCCCAGGAGAGAAGGGGGAAACAGGGCAGGAGGGGCCACGGGCCTTTGCCACCTCTTGACAGCAGGAGACTCAGAACCAGCACGCATTGCCAGCCGGTCAACTTGCAATCCAAGAGCCAGGGAACAGTGGAAGAAAATAAGATTCGTTCTTGCCAGGGAGATGGCTCAGTGGAATAAGCGCTTCCCTGGCAAGCGCAGGGGCCTAAGTTCAATCCCCAGTTCCGCAAAAAAAAAAAAAAAAAAAGAAAAAAGAAAATAAGGTTCATTCTCTAATGGTGTTCACACTCTAGTGGGGAAAACCCCTAAATTATAGGATGAGATCAATGCACACCTTGTCCTCCTCAGTCTCAGGAGGACATCCAGTGGCAACTGTAAGGCACAACTGTCTGGTCTCAGAATCCATATTTTAGGTGCAGACTCTGCCCCTCTGGTTACCTTAGCTAAAGAGCATTTGAGGCATGTTTATATTGAAAAGGAGTAAAAAGAGGATTGCTGTGAGTTTGAGACCAGCTTGGGCTAAAAAGTGAGTTCAAGGCCAGCCTGAACTGCATAGCAAGACCCTATCTCGGAAAGATTTTTTAAAAAAAGATTTAATAGGGGGAAGAAACTGAAATCGGCTGAAATGGATTACAAAGTCCAGAGCCCCTTGTTGGGAGAAGGACTGAGGGAGCTGATCAGGAAAACCCCAGCTAGGGTGCAGAGATGCTTCTGAGCACGTCAGCCCATCTCAGCAAAAGCAGAGCTTCTTACTTTTCTGCCCTGCAAAGAGAAAAGGCCCTCTTGGAAACTCTCTGGAAGTAGTGAGGTGAAGAAAAGAAAATCAATTATGTAAAGAAAACATTTTTAAAAGCTTTCCAAGGAAAGAGAAAGGAAGAAGCACTGCAAGCATCCTGACCTTACAGGCTCTTGGGTGCAGGTGGCTGAGGGTCCCTGCCTGTCAAGCATTCCTGAGGTAGTCCCTTCACCCGCCACGAGGAGACGTTTGTTTGGAGACGGCCTCTGTGCTTGGAGTGTGCGGTCCCCTCTGCACCTTTTCTGACAGGACACACTATGACATCCCCACCCCCTGTCACTCAGCAAGAGTGCTAGGAAAATGACTTCGCTGCCTTAGTCCCAGCAGTTAGCGATGGCCCCTGAGGTGTCTTGTTTCTGCAGGGACATGGCTTAGCACACTTACATAAAAGTGGTTATCTTTTCTCTTTTTAAAGGAAAAAATGTGAGAGCCCTTGAACCAGTTTTTCAGTGTGCCGGAAGCGCCAGTGCTTGCTCTTTCTAAGTGTGCAGGGAGGCCTGGAGGGAAAAGGAAGGCGCCAGAGCGCACCCAGGCTAGAAACTCAGCTCCCTGGAAGGCAGCACACATCATTTCCCTGGGGCAGCTGCCTCTGGGAGAGGAAATGAAGCCTCCTGGAACACAGGGTGCAAATCTCTGAGCCCCAAATCCTGTCTTCCCCCAAGGGGCACATTTTTTTAAAAGTGGCACCAAGGTAGATGTTGAGCAGGGCAATCAATCAAGTGAGTGGATGTGTTGTTCTGATTTTCAGCAGCTTTCCTCAAGCAGGAAGTCATTAAATGACACTGTTTGGAAAGAATGCACAGAAGATAGGGGTGAATATTTGCCTTCTCTTACAGTAAAGAAAGCCTTTCTAATTTGGCATTGAAAACAAAACACAAAGGAAAGATCAATGAATTGGACAAAATTCTGTATCTGTAGGTTTTGGAAAACCACTATAAATAATACTAAAAGGCAAATGATAACCTTGTATAATGTTTCTTAGCTAGACAGGATGATCAAAATATATGATGAATGCTTTAAAAATATTTTTTATAGTAAAAGGTACATTGCAATTTATCTCCTTCAAATTACCCTCCTCACCTTGAACACACACATCCCATCCTTCTTGCCGTCTCCTGAGCAGTTCTGGAAGTCGTCTCTCATGAGAGCCTTTCATTACACTATCAATGGCTGCCTCAGTATCCTGAGTGCAGTTAATAATGTTTACTTTTCACGATCACTTTGACTCTGGGGGAGAGCCAAAGTCCTAGTGTCAGATGTGAGGACACATCATAATGTTCTTATTTGACAGAAGTTGCTGCTCCAGAAGTGCTGAGTAATCCTGACAGTTGTCATGGTGGAGGGCGAAACCACTTGCCCACTTCTCAGGCTGCTTTCTACACCCGTTGTTTCTTAAGCCCCTAAGTAATCCCTTACACTGTTCGGAGCTCACTGCACAAACTCAACTCTCACAATACCATCAAGATCAAAGCTAAGAGTCTCCCTGAAGTTGCTCTTGATTGACTTTGCTGTTTTCATGCTGGGTGTGAGCTGATAGTTTCTACTGAGAGCTCTGAACTCTGATCTTCTGATCACAATCTTATGCAAAGACTCATGTTTCATCTCCTGTAATGATGTTTCTTAAAAACAAGAAATTTGAGGGCTGGTGGTATAGCTCAGCAGACTAAGTGTTTGTTAGGTAAGCACAGGGACCAGGGTTCGATCCCTGGTTCTGCATGCCACGTCGGCCCTCCTTCGGGTGCACTGAGCTGGCAATGGAGTTCGGGCATGGTGGCACGCACCTGTAATCCCAGCACTAGGGAGGCAGAAAGCAGGATGATCATTATGAATGTGGGCTGCATAGTGAGACCCTGTACAAAAAAAAACTCTAACAAAGAACAAAATCAAAACAAAACAGAAATTTGAAACAGCATGGCAGCTCCAGTGAAGCTCATAAACACCACTGATTTTGGTTTAACAGTCAAAATATGTGGAACTAACTTCCTACTCACTCACCTTATGTTGAAATCTGTTGTTAAAATGTTTTCAGTTGAAAAAAAAAATGTTTTCAGTTGAACTGTAAAAGATGTTCAGAGCACCAGAAATTTCCCTAGTAGTCAATTGCCTGTTTAACAGAATCATTTCACATGCTTTTGCAACATTTTCTTGGGTTTTCCACGTTCAAGGGTGTCTCACCAGTCATCTTCAACCAATTTACAACCATTACGAAAGCATTTAAATGACTTGTAAATGCTGCATGCCTTTTTAAAATCACAGCAGCATCACCCTAAACTGATTTCGGCATTTTGTGCATTTGTTGAGCACGTTTTTTACATTTCAAAACAAAATTGCAGGTGAACGTGTTGTTCATACTCCCTGATTTATGGCAGAGATCCCCAAGCCTCCAGGCACGGACTAGAACAAGCCAGCTTCAGGTGCATTTACAGCTGCTCTCCATCATTCAAATTACTGCCTGAGATTCTCACAGAAGCACAAATCTGCAGTGAACTCCACCTGTGAGGGATCTAGGTTGCCTGTTCCTCATGTAGACAGCCTCGTGTCTGATAATAGGAGGTGGAGCTGAGGCAGTGATGCCAGTTCTGGGGAGCAGCTGCAAATGCAGGTTATCATTAAGAGAGAAGTTTGACTACACAGAGGCCATAATAAATCAGGTGCTTGAAGACTCAGATGAAAACCCCATCAGTGAGTGGCAAGTGACCCACTGCACCTGGTGGCAGGCCAAAGCAAAGCTCTAGAGTAGACTTGATGTAAGCAACATACTTCAGGCGTCGTTGTCTCCCATCACCCCCAGATGAGGCCATCGACCTGCTGGACACAAGCTCAAGGCCCCCAGTGACCTGCCTTCTGCTGAGTGGTGTAACTATTTCATTCTACATTACTGTGGAATGATAATAGAAATAAAGTGCACAATAAATGTAATATGTTTGACTCATCCTGAAACCATCCTCCCTGTCTGGAAAAATCATCTGCCCCCAAATTAGTCCCTGGTGCCAAAGAGTGAGGCACTGCTGACTCATGGCACATTTAAAACACGCCTTCTCTCCAATATAGCTCTCAGCCAGACAGCTGTCCCAAACAAGCTGACGCTCGCCACACTATCTGACGCACCCTCACAAGCTTCGGTGCGCCTCTTCTCGGACTGAAGATCCCACACGCTGTGGAATGGCCTGAAGTCGCATTCATTGCTTTTTCTAAAAATTGCATTATGTAGACAGCAGACACAAGATCTTTTATGAAGATCTTCTACAAACAAAAATGAAACACCTAATAGAAAATATGGAAATAAGGCCATTCATGGTTTGTAAAAGAAAAATATAAATAATTTATCTAATAAAAATTACCTAAAACTAGTAAATAAGAAGCAATCAAAAGGAATCATTTTCACTAAGCAAATTACAAAGAACAAATAACCAGCATTTCAAGAGTTGATTAAAAATTAGTACTTCTATATATACAGAATATAATTTTTGTCCCCCTGCCACCCCGGTGTGTGAGATTGAACCCAAAGCCTTTGTACTGAGCTATATCACCAGTCTTTTTTAATTTTTTTTAAGTGTTGAGACAGGGTCTGCCTAAGTCGTTAAATTGCCTAGCTTGAACTTAGACTTGCAGTCCTCCTGGCTGTTTAACATATGCTGGGACTATAGGGATGTACCTCATGCTTCTGAAATTTGGCCATATGTATCAAAAGTCTTAAAAGTAGGAATCGCTAATCATGTGCATCAATGTGTGTATTCCAGGATGCCCAGCCCAGTGGTGTTCCTGATGGCAAAAAGGCCCTGAGTTAGGAGGATCTGCGGCCGTAGGGGTGGCTTAGTTAGACTGTGTTGCAGTGTGGGCAAGTGATTAAGAGGTGACTCCAAGATGGCCCAGGTGCAAAGCCTGACTCCAGATCATAGCTGTGTGGCTTCTCTGTGCTTCAGCTTTGTTATTTGTAAGACAAGGACAATTTTGTATCATCTGCTTGATTAAGTTATGAAAAATGAGTTACTTCAAGTAAAGTGTCTTATTATCATTCTTTCTGTGGACATAACCACAGCTCCAAATACAAGAAAACTAACACATGGGAAAGTGGACTTGATATATTGAACAGAATAAAAAGTAGATTATAAAAGAGTAGCTATAATATTGATAGCAATGTTGTACATGGGTCAAAAAATATAGGCAAAGTAAAAAGACCAGCAACAGGGGCTGGTGAAATAGCTCAGCAGATTAAAGCCCCTGTTTAGGCAAGCTTAAGCAAGCACAGGGACTGAATTTGATTCCTGGTACTATCTCTAGGGTGGGCTGAGCTGGCCACAGAGCCCAGGTATGGTGGTACATGCCTGTGATCCAAGTGCTGGGGAGGCTGAAAACAGGAGGATCATCGTGAGTGTAAGCTGCCTTGTGAGACACTGTAACAACCAAATACATTTAAAAAAAAAGACCAGCCACAGATCAAATGTTAAAAGTGTTTATTTCTGAGCCACAGAGCATTGGATAGATTATTTCTTCTAATCTTTTTCAATGTTTTAAAAATCCTCCTCCATAGCATTATTTCTTACAATAAAAAATATTAAAATCATAAATATTTTTAGTGAGCATTATTTAGTTGTAGCCTGTTGTATGTTTCTCTTGCCTGATAATGTTTGAATGAGGTAGAATTTTATTCCTGTCAAAATCTTTCATTTTGCTCTGTGTTATAGTTAGTGGATCTGATTGTTGCTTTCTCGGGTCCAAGGATAGGCTCAACTCAGCCTTGGAGGAGTAGGTGAAGTTGATAGGATTGTAGGTCCTGTGACAACTCCATGGGAGCAAGTGGCCCCAGGGACAGGCATCCTGGGTGGAACTGGGAGGTGAGGGGGCTGGAGACTGCAGCTCTGACCACTAAGCAGTGGTGGTTGCAAAACTTCTTCTAGCAATGAGCTTCTGGTAGAACAGGGCATGGTAGAACAGGCCTAAGCGTCAGGTTTTAATCTTATGAAATCGTCATTTTCTCCTTGCTGTGACGATTGCAAAAACCATCATGTATGTTGCATTCATGTCCATCTCTAGATTTGGCAACATAGGTAGAGTCTAAGTGAGCTGGTCAGTGTCCTGTGCCCACCTCAGGCCCACAATAGCTAAATGAGGGCTTTATTGCCTTCGGAGGGGAGAGAGAGGCCTGAGAATCTAGCAGGTGAAAGAAATCCCAAGCAGTGAGGAGTGTGAATAGAACAGGTTTTTCCCTGAAACTTAGGTGTGCCCGGGCCTCTGAGTCACTGCCAGGTTGGTTTTGGTCTTTCCTGTGGCTTTCTTGGTATTTTTGTCTCTTGTTTCTGGAGTTGGTTTATTGTAGGTCCTCCATACATTTTGACTGCATCAAGAGATCAATGAATAATTAAGAGGGGGAGAAAATGAGAGGATGGATGAGTGGCTGGAGGGGAGGAGCTCCAGCATAGCTTGCTTGAATCCCCTCATCTCTCCCCTCCTGCACACTCGGCTGTCTTCATCCACACCCTTCCTCATAGTCCTCCTGCTCTCACCATGAAGCTGAGGCACCCACAGGAGATAGCAGCCTGGGAAAGCCGGTGATTTGGGGCACAGAAGTAGAGGGTGTGTGTGTTTGTGTTACAGTTAGGGGTTGCAAGGGTGTTTTCCAAATGTGGACAATCAGCACAATTGTTGGGAAGAAAGACAACTAGCAACATTTCCCAAGCAAACCCTAAACCCTGAGTGAACACCAGAGCCAGCTAAGCTTGGGTTAGTAGGAATCGGGGTCTATCAATGGGCAGGATGTGCCGAGGACATCATTGGTGATTGGGGAATTCTAGTGGTCAGAGCTAGGACTATCTCTTTTCGTTTGTTTTTTTGACATAAGGTCTTATTGCTCAAGCTGGCCTTGAGCTTGAGGCAATCCTCCTGCCTCAGCCTCCTGAGTGCTGGGATTACAGGCATGCACAACCATGTACAACTTGGAATGCCTCTTTTTTTTTTTTTTTTTTTTTTTTTTTTTTTTTTTTTTTTTTGCAGAACTGGGGATTGAACTCAGGCCCTGCACTTGCCAGGCAAGCTCTTGTTCCACTGAGCCATCTCCCCAGCCCTGGAATGCCTTTTCCTTGAGCTCAGGCTCTCTTATCTTTAAACAGCCCCTTCATTGCTCTTACCTTGATCTACCTGCACTTATTTTTCTGTTTACTATCAAAATTTCACAAAAGTCATTTATACTCAATTTTCTTCCACCCACAACCCTCCCATTCCTTTATTCCTTAGAATATGACTCTATCTGATACTTTGTAACTGAACTTGCCACCAAATGTCACTGTCACATTAAGTTCCCTAACCAACTCTCTGCACTCAGTTCTGTTCCTTGATCTTTTGATACCATCTGCCACTGACAACCATGGCTATCACTTGCAGTGGTTTCATTTTGACCTCAGGGGCATCTCTTGTTGGTGTCTTGATCTCCTGCCCCTGGGAAATGAAGCTAAATTGTGAAAATGTCCAGCAGCCAGTTGGGAATGTTCACCCATGGCATTGGCAGCACAAGCCTCCCAGCCCAGGAGCAGAGCTGGCCCATGTGGAGCCCTGTATTCATTCTCCATCCTTCTCTTCTTTCCCTGTTTGCAGAACGCAGACACTTCTGGGTGCGGCACTGCACTGAACCACACATGGCTCACCAGGCTTCACTGCTTCATGATCACCATGAGCATTTAGAAGATGCATGTCATTCGCTCTGTGCCCCATCCTCTCAGCTACTCCAGGTTTCTGCATGTTAAAGATTGAGGAAAGCCATGGACTTGGACTTAGGACCTCACTGGGCCCAACAAACCAAAGCAATGTACTTTAACTAAAATAAGGAGCTTTGGTTGGTTGCAGCAAGCCCTATAGCTAGTTAACTAAGCTGTAGCTAATTTACCGGTCGCTTGACAAAACTGAAGTAGGTTAAGTGATTTTTCTATGCTTCCCTTCCATTTTTCTATAAATGGGCATATCGTTGGCTGCATTTCTTAGAACTATTCTGGTTCTGTGTGCTACCAAATTAATGAACCAGTTATTTTTTATTTGTCTAAATAAGCTATATTGAGATGATTGGTCCAAGAGATTTTCAATCTTTTTTTAAAACTCATTTGATACAGGGTCTTGCTACACAGTTCATACTCATAGTGTTCCTCTGTCTCAGTGTCTCTGGCACTGGGTTTATAGGCATGTACCACTGTTGCAGGCAGCCAAATTAGATAGAAATATTATAGGCAGTCAGACAGGGCCAGGCCCTCGAAGGAGGTAACACAGAAGACAAGATACCTTACAGCTGTGGGAGGGACAGATGCTACTGCTGTGAGCCAGCTCTAAAGACCAAAGATCAAACAAATGCTGACCTCCCTGAAGATTAACATCCGGGATTGATCTTCACTCTGAGAAAGCCAGAAGAATCGGTATCTGATGGCCACCAGATAAGGTACTGTTTTACATCCATGGCCAACCCCCTTCCCCATTTGGTTCTGGATTTCATCAGTGTGACCTGAGAAGTGGCGCTTGTGACCTCCTTGGCTGACCATAGCTCTGTCCCACCTCATGCCCACCTGAGCGAATTCCATGTTCTCCACCAACTTAGACCTGCCTCACTGCATGGTTTTACTTTATAAAAGTCCCTGGAAGAGACAGCTTGCCAGGAAAACCTGCTTGGGCCCCCCTCCTATCCCTTTCTTAGACAGGAGTTTTCTTTTCTTCAGTAAATATATTCTGTGGGCTGGGGAGATGGCTCAGTGGAATAAGCACTTCCTTGGCAAGTGCAAGGTCCTGAGTTCAATCCCCAGTTCCATAAACCTCTGTTTGTTCCTAAAATTCACTCTTTGGTTTTAGAGAACACAAGCTCATCCAGGTCAGGTCAGGGATCATTTTTCTCCTATATAATTTGGAGGTTCCGTGTATTATTTGGAGGTCACCCATCTGAGATCAGTTTTTCTCCCCATAGCACCACCATGCCTGGTTCTAGGCTGGTACAACATGCAGTAGAGATTGAACTCAGGTCTTTGTGCTTGCAAGGCAGGCGCTTAGACCACTGAGTTATCTTCCAAACCTGAGATTTTCAATCTTAATACCAGCATTCCCATCTGCAACCACTCTACCTTCATCCCTGGGATCTGCAGATACAGGAGGAATCTGTTTCTTCTGGAAAGTGGAGAACTTGGCTGAGGGACCCTGTGTCCCACTCATGGAGCTCCAGTGACTGGCACAGCATGGAGTCTTGAAGAGTCTTGTACTTTAGCTTGCTTGTTTGTAGAACAAATGTGCGACTCTGTGTAGCTAGCCTCCTCCCCATTCCCCTGAGGCTCTTGCATTCTGAGCTGTGGATGATGTTTCTAACCACACACTGAACATCTTCACAGAACTGACTCTGTTTAACTAAAACAGGACTCTAAAACACCTCAAAGTTGCAGAACAAGCATTGCCGTGTCCCCATTATCTGGATGCACAGCCCCCAACCCTGGGAGTTTCATTCCCAGCTCCCGCATCCAAACTCCCTTTTTTCTTTCTGCAACCCTAAACTGGCAGAGGTGCTGCCATGAACAAACGCAGTGGCCTAGTGAGGGGACCACTCAGACTGCTCAAAGCTCAGGCGCATCTCAGGACACCTGGGAATGTGACCCTGCTGTGTAACCCTAGCACATGGTGGGATACAGTTATGTAATCATGACTTAGTGGTGGACAACTATGCATGCATCAATGAGGCCTGCATGTAAGAATGCAAATGTGAGATAACACCCTGTAGAGGAATTGCGCATCAAACACACAGGCTGCTGTGTCTTTGTTTTCTCTGGCTCAGCTCTGTGCTGCCTGCTGTTCCTGATGTCTTCAGCCAGTCCTTCATTTATTCATTTTTTTTTTTTTTTGGTACCAGGGACCAAACTCAGGACCTTGTGATTATCAAGTAGGTGCTTAAGCTGCTGAGCTATCTCCCCAACTGTTGCTGATGTCTTGCACACATGAGTTCTTTAACTTGGGGGCCTTGCAGGTGGAAATCTCCCTTGGGCTCCCTCAGTGCCTTTATCTCCCGACTCACCTGCTTGCTCCATCAAGCATGGTGCGGTCTCAAGTGCCATTTGATTGCATCACTTCCATGCCCCCTTTGCCTCAAATAGAGCTTGTCTGTAATGGGCTGAAGGCAGCCCTGGTCTCCATTCCCATGTTTCTGTTTTGTTTCTCCAGACAGGGACATTGAGTGACTTTTCCTAAAGACAGTAGGCATTCTCACCTCGTGCCTTGGCTCCAGGCAATCCTTTACTCCAGCTTTCACCCTAGAATCTCTTACCTGTCATTCAGATATCATAAACATGATCTACAGCAGCCTACCTTCTCATGCCATGACTGCCAGTGACCCTTCTCTTCTCCACACTCTAGAACAATCTGCACCTCTCAATGTGAATGAGTAGACACATGGACTGTGTCTTGCTCCCCTTGAGAGGACTGTAGCTACGGTGCCTTACAAATTATAGGAGACTTTGCCTGACTGAATGAATCATTTTATCAATACTTTGTGTCCAGAGACCTTGATTTCCACAGAGCCATTACCGGCTCATTTCCTCCCTAGATATGTCTGTGATAGTTGGCCCCCAAGGAAAAAGGATTCCATCAGAGTTAGCCTCAAAATAAATAGCATACAAAACTGAAAGGATGAGCCAAATAAAAGCAGCCATTCCTCAAACCCAGAAGCTATTGGAGACTAGGGGAAGGAAGGGTAGCGTGTTAGTGGGAGCTGTAAGCCGAGTATGTTCCCCTGGGAAGCTTTTCTCAAAATCTAGGTTTTTTAATTTGTAGCATGACTCAGATTTACTGTTCATTCTTTGGGCTACTACAATATCATAATTAGGAATTATGACACAATTAGGAACACTTTGTCTCTCTCTTAGCAGGACCCTCATTTCCCCTTCTTTTAATGAGTCCCTGGGCCAATCCTGTAATCTGTTTCAGCAGAATATTGGTTCCACAATTCAGTCATTTCTCAGGGATCAAAGTAGAAGGCTGAAAAGAAGCAAAGCAGTGTCTATTATTGACTGATGAAGGCTTTTGCTCTTGATACCATAAAATCTGACACCACCCAAACTGAGTGTTGGTGTAGCTTCAGGGCAACGCTCGGGGTGTTCTGGAGGAGGCCTGCTAGCCCTAAGTAGCTGCAGGGAACCAACGGAAAGAGGAAGGCTCGCACTGGCCAGCACTTGGTGAAGGTTTATAACTAGTTATTAAACACTTGTTAGAAAGCAATTATTAAACAGTTCCACACCTAGGATTCGCCACTTGCAAGAGTGTGATGCAAAGACCAGTGGCAAGGGGCGTGGCCATGCCACAATCTGCATTTTACATGATCTAATGGTTGCAATCAGCACCAAAGCTGAAGGAGCACTATCATAAACATCTTATATTTGTGTTATGGTTTACATCTAGTTGTCCCCCCGAAGCCTCATGTAAGTCATGGGGTGGAATTTTGGAGTTTGTGACTAACTCATGATCCACTGTGATTATGGTTGTGAGTGCTGCTGGGGTTATGGGTGGAGTACTACCCCTGGCCTGGGTCACAGCACCTGAATGTATGACATAACACAAAGGAGGCAGACTTGTTCTCTGTTGCTGTTGCTGCCTGCTGGCTCCTCCTTTGGCTCTTGCTGTTTTCTGTTGCCATGAACGGCTGCCCTTTGCTGTGTGTCACTCTGCCTTGGAGCCAGCTGAGTATGGACTGAAACCTCCCCTAACTGGGAGCTAATAGACTTCTCTAATTCTGGGAAGGAAAGTTGTCTATTTGTCCTAGAGAAAAGTAACCAAGAGAACTGACTTTTCGAACACATACTGCAAGAGCTACAATTACAGTGTCAGCGACTGACCACTCCACAGGGACTTGCCTTTATCCCAGTGGCAGCCAGCATGAGATAGCAAAAGAACGGAGGCATGGCAATTGAACTTTTATTCCCCATCCTCATCTGCTCCCCTCTTCCTAATTCTGCTCAAGAGCAGCCATGACCCAAAAATCTGAAGGCGTGTAGGAAGTAGGGAGACAGTGGGCTCAGCGTGACCTCTGCCACTCCCACTGCAGGGGGCAAGATGTGATCAGAGTATGGGGCCTGGCAGCTGGAGCTCTGGTTTTTCTGAAGGATCCACCTTGACTGGTTTAAGAGAAAGGCTGCCCCCACCTGGAGCGATTTAAGTCTCCACCAACATGTGAGTATATGTGTGATGAAATACTGCTCAGCAATGAAAACAAATGAATAGTTGATGCTTGTGACAACAGAGATAGATTGCTATATGCTTTTCCTAGAAAAAGTAGGTAGACAAAAATAACATGCTGTATGATTGCATTTGTAGAAAACACACACTAACCTACAGTGACAGATGACAGGGTGGAGGTTGTTTGGAGTGTGGGGTGAGCTTTTGGCCCGTGTTGCCAGTAACTTGCCAAAATGACAAACACAAAGGGCAAGATGAAGGGAATCCAATATATGTTCTTCAGGCCCTTTAGGAACATGGGGTTGTCCCCCTGGTCACATCCATACGACTCTACAAACAGGGTGATGCTGTAGACATCAACGGAGTGGATGGCATGCAGAAAGGAATGCCACACAAATGTCACCTTGGCAGAACTGAAGAATCTACAATGCTACCCAGCATGCTGGTGGGATTATGCCCTTAACAAGCAAGTTAGGGGAAACATACTCCCCAGGAGGATTAAGGTGCATAGTGAACATATTAAACACTCAAAGAGTCCAGCTCGCTTCCTGAAATGTATTAAGGAGCATGATGAGAAAGGGAAGAAAGGGGCTGGGGAGGTAGCTCAGTGGCAAGCACAAAGACCTGGGTTCCATCTCTGGTACTGTGTGCCCTGCCAGCCTGGAACCACTGGCACTTTGTGCTGGCCCCAAAACCAGGAGTGGTGGCACACATGCCTGTAATCCCAGCAATGGGAGGCTGAGACAGGAGGACCCCTATGAGTCTGAACTGAGTAGTGAGACCCTGTAACAGATAAATAAATAAATAAACAATTTTTAAATATGGAAAAGAAAAAGATGGAAGCCAAAGAGAAAGGAATCTGAGTTCTTTTTTTTTTTTTTTTTTTTTTTTTTTTTGCAGAACCGGGGATTGAACTCAGGCCCTTGCGCTTGCCAGGGAAGCACATATTCTACTAAGCCATCTCTCCAGCCATAAATTCCTTGTGAATTGATTTTTTTTTTTTTTTTTTTTTGGCAGAATCAGGGATTGAACTCAGGCCCTTGCGCTTGCCAGGGAAGCGTTTATTCCACTGAGCCATCTTTCTGGCCCCAGGAATCTGAGTTCAAAGGAAGCACCAGCCTGCCCTGCCCAGAGAAGTGAACTTTGCAAGAACCAATGGGAAGGGGCCTGAGCTCTTGGAACCTGTTCCCTGCAGATGCATGGCGTACGCTGGGGATGGAGCTACACCAGTCAGCACCCTACTGGTGCCTAAGTGTTCTACTTAAAAATAGAACATTCTTCTGTGTTGTAGGACAGCTTTCTTAATTGAACAGCTGTGTGGTGCCTTTACCTCAGAAATATTTGGAGCAGGTTTTCATTCTACCTAATTAATTGTCAGGTTTTTAGTTTTCAGGGTTTATTTTTCCTGAAAAAAAATATTGCTGAGGTATTTTGCAGGTGTACACCAAAATGGCCAAATGTTTATTAAATATTTGTATTGGCTTGAAGATCCTGTACATCACTATGGGGAAAAGATTTAGCAAAATGAAGGAAGTTACTTCAGTTTAATAAATGGAAGTCCATTTCAGGCAAATACACTGGAATGTGGGGCAGTGAGGTGAAGACAGGAAGACCGGATCCCCAAGTGTACAAGGAGACTTTGGGAGGTGCTGGGTTGTCTGGGGGTGACAGCTTTCTGAATGTATTTATAAATTTGTACATTGTAAAACAGGCACCTTATTTTATAAGGGGAGAAGTGGAGAGGGGAGAGAAAGGCATGGGGTAGGGAGAGGGAGAGAAAGGGAGAGAAAGCTGCTGGCCAGAGTAACCAAAGGAGGGCTGGCCAGAGCTCAGCGGACTGAAGTGCCTGCTTAGGCAGAGCTCGGTGCTGGGGTTCAGTCCCTGGCATGTTGTGCCCGCTGAGACAGGCGACTGAAACTGAGCATGGCGGGGCACACCTGTAATCCCAGCACTTGGGGGGCTGAAAACGGGAGAATCGCTACAAGTCTGATCTACATAGTGAGACCCTGTAGGCCCTATAAGCCCTGTACTAAATACATAAATTTAAAAAAATAACAGAGTAGCCAAGGGATAATAAAAAGTGCAGTGAAAGAAGAATGGGACCCAGGTGCATTGTGCACACCTGTGACCTGAGCACTAGGGACAAGATGGATTTCATAAATTAATACATTGCAAGCTGTTTTCATAATGTTTTGGTATCATAAAAGGTACATGCACGATATTATACTTACAGACATTATTATACCGTATGTCTCTTATCAGTAAATTAAAAGACTGTAGCTGTTTGCGTCTTATTTTTTATACCTGAATTACATCAAAGATTCAATGATTAATACTTTCTACCTTGTTATTTTCCTAGCGGTTTTCCATAGTACTAGAAGCTGACATAATATTCTATCCAACCACCATTAGTGCAATTCTTCCCCTCATAGAATTATGTAGAAGCACAGTGTTATCAATCCCAACTGTACTGTCCATACACACACATCATGATTCTTCCATTCTATACCCCTTCCTTGCTCTACACCTGTCAGAGATGGGCACTCCATTATCATTCAACTAACTTAGGTGCTTGAACTCAACAATACAATCCAACACAGTCCAGCATTCCACAACAATAGTGAGTTATCCGAAGATGCCATTTACAGCTCAACTTAACAACACTGAGATACCAGCTCACTCCAGAAAGAATGGCTATCATAAGGAAATCAATCAACAACAAATGTTGGAAAGGTTGTGGGAAAAGGGAACACTTCTCCACTGCTGGTGGGAATGTAGACTGGTACAACCATTGTGGAGATCAGTGTGGAGACTCCTCAAAAGAATAGGACTCGAAATCCCATTCAAGCTGGCTATCCCCCTACTGGGAATTTTCCCAAAGGATCTGAAAACATTGTATCATAGAGATATATGTGTACCTATGTTTATAGCAGCGCAATGTGTGATAGCAAAATCTTGGAAACACCCAAGATGTCCATCACATGAGGAATGGTTGAAAAAGATGTGGTATTTCTATATAATGGAGTATTACTCAGCTATTAAGAATGATAAGCTTAAAGCATTTATACTGAAGTGGATGCCACTTGGACATACACTCATAAGTGAAATAAACTAGACACACATGTGTAAATATCAAATAGTCTCCCTAGTATAAGGAGAATTTATCATATAGTCTCCCTAGTATTTCTGCGAAAAGCAGAAATACAAATGGAAATGTACAACAACAACTAAAATCAATTGAGTCCGATAAGGCAAAGTGAATGGCATATGCTGCAGGATACTAATCAGCTTTTCTTCTGGATGGTTAACAACCTAAGATCCCAAGTCAGAGTTGAAGAAATAGAAGAGCCACAAGGCCAGCCAACATTTTGGACCTAGCCTTTCAAGGTCAGTGAAGACTCAGGACATAGGAGAACCTGTACTGCAACATCATGAAACTCAGTTGAGCTCCAAATTTTCTGAACAAGGAGATTATGGAGCCACAGAGGAAAGAGATCAAAGTTCCATAGTGTGCCTGGGGAGAGTCACATGGAGAGAAAACTTTCTCTCAGTCTCTCACAGAGAGCAAACTGGTCTCTTGTGGCTCTTGCTGTCTTCTGTGGCCATGAAGACATGGCTCCTCTGCCATGTGCCACCCTGCCTTACCGCCAGCTGATTTTGGGTGGAAACCTCCACAAACTGAGCTAAGTAAGCCTTTCCTCTTTTGGGTACTGGGTATTTTGTCTCAGCAAGGAGAGAAAAGTAACTAAGACACCCAGCACCACCGACATTCACGAAAAGTTGTTATACGAACCTAAGCCTTTTATTCTAGTGGCGACTGGGATTATTAAGTTGAATAAGAAACTGCCAAGCTCTCTCCCAAAGTGATTATACCATTTTATGTGCCCATCTGTAGTATGAGAGAGTTGCAGTTGCTTCATGTTTCAGCGAGTACTTGGCGATTATTGCTAGCGAGCTAGTTAGCTGGTTAGTTAGTTTTTAAAAAGTCACTGTATTAGGCATATGGTAGTATCTCCTTGCTCTTTCTTCTTCTTCTTCGTTTTTTTTTTTTTTTGCAGTACCAGGGATTGAACTCAGGACTCTGTGCTTGCCAGGCAGGCACTTACTCTACTGAGTTATCTCCCCAGCTTCTCCTTGCCTTTTTGTTCACATTATTCTGTGGTAAATAATGGCATCTATCATGGTTTGGGGTTTTGCAAGGGGAAAGAACATAATACAGGATACATGTTATAAGATTATTTATAGTAGTCACCCGAAGAATTATACACAAAAAGTACAGGAAATCTGTCCACACACTAAAGACCAAAGACTGCAAATGAGGGCATAGATCCCACAGCAGTGTCCTGCATGAGTCTAGCTGAAGACCTGAAGCTCATAACAAGGCTCCCATGAGTCCAGTTGGAGGCCTAGAATTCACAACAATGCCTCGCATAGGCCCATTTCATGGATCTGTGCTGGGAAGGCCCATAGGCCAGGGGCAGAAGCTAGAAGCTCTATGCCAGTGGGATGAAGGATCTGTGCTAGGAGGCTGAGGGATCTGGACTAGAGCCAGGAAACAATGTTTAAGGTAGGAACCAAAGCTCCCCTCAAAATTACCACATCAATCCTCAGCATCTGTGAGGTTCCAAGCTCCTCCAGTAGGGAAAGTTGAGTTCCCTTCAGTAAAGCCAACTCAGGAGCCTTCTCCAGGAGACTGAGCAGTGTGTCATCTTCCCTCTGGATCCAGGGAGTAATGGTGAAAATGAGGACCAGAGCTCCTGTAAGCCATGCTCAGTGACAGCGAGGTCCTGAGCTCCTTGGATGATGAGAACAGCTGAGTTAAGGAAGCCAGCATGACTAGGTCCCCAGAGAACTAGCAGCTCCCAACTGCTCCCTACATTCTCTCCACTTTCCCCCTCCAGTTCTGCCTCTTAAAGTGTAAAGCCCAAATGATTTCTAAAAGCATACATGAGGTTACACCGCCATCCTGTTCTGTATGCGCCGCCTTAGTACATCAACAAACCATGTCAGCTTGTATAGATACTGCCTAATGTTATGTCTGCTTATGGCCACAGAGCTTAAATCATCCATATCCCCAAAACAAAGAGGACGCAAAAACCTCAGCTGGGGTTATAAGGACCTCAGGCCTAGCTTAGAAAAACATTTAATCTCCAGCCTGGGAGCATTCTTGTAAGACAGGCCGTTGTGACCCAGCCATACTCGAAAACAGCTAAAATCACAGAGTTAACTAATAGTTGTCCTTTTGCCTACCCCTCTTAGTTTCTCTAAAAAAAACCATATATTCTTAAACCCACCAATCATTTTAAAGGTCAACCTAAACTAACCAATGCGATCTGCTTCTGTAACCTCGCTTGCTCCCTCCCCATTTTGTGGTTTTTGCCTTTATAATCTAAGCCCGATTGTTCATCGGGGCTTCTGATCCTGTGTGTTCAGACAGCCCTGCATATACGTAGATAATAAAGCTTTCCCTTTGTGATTTACATGAGAGACCGACTCTTGGGGTCTTCCTTCGTGGTGACTCAACCCTTACATTTGGGGGCTCGTCCGGGATCGCCCTCGCAACGAATGGCTCCAACAGCCATCTCTCGGGGTAAGTATGGCCGTATAACTTTGTCTGTTGTCTTACTTTTTGTTTTGTGGTTTCGTTTCATTCTCAGGTTGTGAGCGCTCATGTTTTGATTTGAAGTGGCTGGGAACAAAACGCGTGAGTGTTGCGATCCCCGTGGCACTGTGGTTCAAGGTGCGTGAGCCCTTGGATTGTTCCCTCTTCCTGATGTTGTTCCGGGATTTGGTTTGGGCCACAAGTCACATCTCCGCGGAGTAATTTTGCCTGAAGTTGTTCCGGGTTGTTTTGAGTTTGCCTAAAGTTGTTCCGGGCTGAATTTTGAGTTCTTGCCGGCTTATAACTCTTACCTAGGTTTTAAGTTTTAGTGTTTGATGTTGTCTATGTCCATGTGTCTGGCGCCATAACTTCCTTTCCTTTTTCTACAGCGCTCTCATTGTTAATGACTCCTTTCTCTTCAGTGGGATCTCCTCTCCGTCGACATTCTCCACACGTCACTGTTTATCTGTTTGCAGTAGCCTTCACTCTTTTTGCCTGCTTTCTACCCTTGACACTCCTGTGGGACTTTGGTTATTTTGATAACATGGGATAAGTAACATCTCCTCTCGCCCTTTCCCTAGGTCATTGGTTGGAGATTAGGGGGAGAGCACATAATCTTTCTTTGACTGTTAGAAAAGGAAAATGGCAAACTCTGTTCTTCAGAGTGGCCCTCCTTCCAGGTAGGATGGCCCCGGGAGGGATCTTTTCACTAGTCCCTGGTTCAAGCAGTAAAAACCATAGTCTTCCATTCCGGTTGCTACCGCCACCCCGACCAACAACCATATATTCTGGTTTGGCAAGATCTTTGTGAAAATCCACCAGAGTGGGTAAGACCTTTTCTCCCTCCAGCTCCACCTGTGCCGGCTACCCTTTTGCCAGTTAAGGCTCAATCTTCGCCTTCTGGTCTCTATCCTCCCCTACCACCTCCTGTCCTGCCAGAATCCCAAACGGATCTGATTCAATTCGATCTAGAAACTCCTCCCCCTCTATATGCGCCCGCTCCTCCTCCTCCGGTTGCCTCTCCCCAGGCCCAGCCTGCCTCTTCGGAATCCTCTTCATCAGATGACGATGGTGGGCCAGCCCAGGGGATCCATGCAGCTCGGAGCAAGCGAGCAAAATCCCACAAGACATGGCTGTTACCCTTCCCCTCTGGCCCTATGGGCCAATGATAGACAATGTCACGGGGGAGAAATGCCAACACTTCAATATTGGCCTTTCTCCACCTCCGACTTGTATAATTGGAAAAATAACAACCTCCCTTTTTTTTTTTGAAGATCCTTCTAGGATAACTGCATTGATGGAATCACTCATGTATTCTCACCAGCCCACCTGGGATGATTGTCGCCAGCTATTGAGCACCTTGTTCACTCAAGAAGAAAGGGAGAGAATCCTCACAGAGGCCAGGAAGTTGGTTCCTGGACTGGGTGGAATACCCACCCAGATGCCAAATCTCATTGATGATGCTTTCGCCCTACATCGCCCTGACTGGGACCCAAACAACCCTGAAGGTAGGGAGCATCTGTCCATCTATCGTCAGACTCTTATGGCAGTTCTCAAGGTGGCCGCACGTCAGCCTACTAATTTGGTTAAGGTAAGAGAGATTAATCAAGGATTGCTCTATACTCAAACAGAAAAAGGAAAGAGAAAAACAAAAACAGCAAGCTCTTGGAGCCCAAAGGTGCCAACCTAATGTGTTGGCCCTAGAAGAAGATGACGACTAGAGGGGCCGGGGCTCGGTTCCCCTCCCCGAGCTCAAGGTAACCTTTGATGTGGAGGGGACACCAATTGATTTTGAAATAGATATAGGTGTGATTTTCTCTGCCCTTCAATATCCCCTTGGACCTCTGTCTAGCCGGAGGTCTTTAGTTCAGGGGACAAATGGCAGTAGATATTGGGCTTGGACTACAAAGAGGACTATGGATTTGGGAAAAGGGAAAGTACAACATTCTTTTCTAGTTATACCAGTATGCCCAGCTCCCCTTATGGGAAGAGACTTATTGACCAAGCTGAGAGCCAGAATAACCTTTGAGCCTTAGGGGCCCCAAGTAACTTTCCTTAACCCTCTGGTGAGTCAACCCATGGCAACTATACTGGCCATGGCAACAGAAGATGAATATCAACTTTATACCCAACCCAAAGCCCCATCTATTCCTCAAAATTGGTTGACAGATTTTCCCGATTCATGGGCTGAAACTGCTGGACTAGGACTTGCCACTTCACAGCCCCCTGTGTTGGTATCCTTAAAGGCGTCTGCCACTCCAGTCCGAATTAAAAAATACTATATAAGTAAGGAAGCTCACTAGGGAATAAAAGGACACATACAAAAATTTCTTGGCCTGGGAGTGTTAATACCATGCTGGTCGGCCTGGAACACTCCTCTGTTGCCAGTCAAAAAGCCAGGGACAGGGGACTATAGACCAGTACAAGATCTGCGGGAAGTAAACAGAGTGGCGGATATACACCCTACAGTGCTTAATCCCTATAACCTGCTCAGCACCCTGAGCCCCGAAAGGACTTGGTATATTGTATTATGTCCGGCGCTGCTCCCATCCCACGGAAGAAGACACTGGACACTCAGCAACGGGTTCAGCAAGCCTTTATCGAGTGGGATGCAAGCCTCTACATGTGTCCGCTATCCGTGGCTCCTACTGTGCAAGCATGGCGGATCTCGTGATACAGCAAGCTATATAGATTTCACAAACCAATCATAATTATACACGTGGCCGATTACTATTGGTAGATCTTACAGCAATGGTGGGCTTATTCTAAATAAGGGAGAGGTTGGTACAGCAACAAGAACCAGGAAGCCGGATATGGGCGCCATCTTTGCAGACACGATGGGCGGGGGA
>PVKA01031387.1:0-26320 GCA_004027165.1 Ctenomys sociabilis | reverse complement strand
AGGAAGGAAGGAAGGAAGGAAGGAAGGAAGGAAGGAAGGAAGGAAGGAAGGAAGGCAGGCAGGCAGGCAGGTGGGTGGGCAGGTGGGCAGGCTGCCCCAGGCACAGGGCAGCTACAGATAGGTACCCCAAGGGATGCATGCTGGGTGTCTTCTGCACTGTAGAAACAGGACACCTGGCTCTGTTCTTTTTCCTCCTTCCCTAATCCTCCTCCTTGCTGTTTTCTTATGGAAGTGGAGCCTGTGAGAGTGCAGAGTTGGTACACAGCCTCCCTGGCTGGGCCTCCACCCCACGCCTGTTCTTTCCCACTTCTCTGCCATTGATCTATCTGTGTTTGGACTCCCTGTCCCACCTTCCTTCGCAGAATGCATGACAATCTGTGACCTTTCATTCTTCACAGGACCCTTAGAGACATGATCTTTTTCAGATCTGTAGACAGTTGCTATTTTTCTAAAGTATGAAAAAGCGAGTAGGATTTGATTCCTCTCAGCGTTCCAGAGATGGATTCCTGCTGATGTTTTCCACAGAAGATGCAGCGACTCCGAATGGAGTTCAGTTGGTTGATGGAAGATGGCTCCTGCATCCCAGGTCCACTACCTGTACTGCCCACAACCTTGCCTGCTGGGTCTCAGAGGCAGCAAAAGTCCTTCAGCGATTAGAGGCCTGATGTGGGATGTTTTTCAGAAGACAGCTTTTTCTTGAGTACACCACGTTCAACACACAACCTCAGTGAAGCATCAGTAGTCAGCAGAGCAGTCGTGGCTGAGCCTAAGGCCCCTGTCCTGAACAGTCACCCACATCTGGGGTGCTCAAGTCCTTTCTGATAAAGGTGTGGGATTCATAACCCTCCCCTGTGCTAGAATCCTTTTCGGATCACTCAGTCCCCAGAGGATGGCCAGGCTGTGCTGTGTAGGGCGCCCATGAGTGGGACAGAAGTGTCTCTTCAGTGCAGCCGGCCTTTCCCAAGCCCTTTCCATCTTGGTTGGTTTAATTCCTACATGCAGAATCTGCCTATCCTGAGGACTGAAGGTAATCCAGTGCTTACAGAATTACTGTACTGATTGCATAAGGAACCCTGCACTGATAATAATAATAACAACTCTAATAACAAGAAGAATGAGGCCACTTCTGAGGGTATCTTCCTAGCTTTCACTTCCCAGCCTTGAGAAGTTGGGGCTGGGGTTTTGTGGCTGAAAGACCGCGCTTGGGTTCTGTGGGTTGACACGACACCATCCTCTCCTCTGGGGCTGCACCTCCAAAACAGGGACTTCCAGTGTCTTGCAACCTGTTTTATTTATTTCCTTCTTTTTGGCTGTCCTGAGGACTGACTGAGGGCCACACCGTGAGTGGCTGCTTGACTTTCTTCCCTTCCCTGTCTTCTGAGCCAGTCTTCCCAGGTCACTGAGCTGTGCAGGTGGGACTGTCTTTCTGGTTTTCCTGTCTCAGCCTCCCAGGCTGCTGGGATTGCTGGAGTGTGCTGCCTCTTCTGGCTCATAACCCATCACTGTTCCTGACCTCAGACATGCCCTCATCATCTGCCCAGGCAGCCTCACTGCCTAACACATGCTGTCCTCAAAGGTTAGGGAGAAGCAGGCCCATGGTGCCCTGCGTGGAAGGCGGGGACTTCAGCACCACCACCGACTTCTCCTTTGCTAGGAATCTAAGGCTTCAGTAAATAAGGAACATTTTGTCCTCAAGACATGAACACTGCATTTTCCCCTTACAGTATTACATTTGTCACACAGGAAATACTATTTTTAGTCTCCTGCATGATCCATTCATTATTGAACAGACTCGATGTCCTCTAGTGAGGATGACAAAACCACACCACACAGCGATTGTCAGCGCGGGCCTCTGCTTGTGCGTCTATAATTCATCTGACAGCTGCGGGCTCTCCCACATGCAGGCCACACTGCAGCCTGGACCCATGTGTGTGGGAGGGGTGCTGCGCGGTGGGGCTGAGCTTGCATGCAGTTTCCCCTATGTCTGCCCTCTTCTGCTAGAAAAGTGTGCCCGGATTGGTAAGGAGGTGCAATCCCTCCAGCAGACACTCTCCTTGGGGAAGTGAGACTCCAGATTTGGACGCAGTTCTGTTTCTTAGAACAGTGACCTTTGGGCTCCACCAGGTATTCATTGCATCCTCCCTAGGTTCTAGAAGTTTCTATTGTGGAAGCTAATCACATGCATTGTCACGCTTCTGAGAAGGATTTTTCTAGAGAGTGATTTCATTCATTTTGTTGTCTTTGGAAGACTCTGGAAACTTAGTGGATCTGGCCCCCGTACTGGCTGGGTTGTCTCCTTAATAATAATAGTTATTTTAAATAACCTTATGGAAAGACAGAGCTAGTGACTCAGCCCCTACAAAGGTCTGTGTATTTCCTAACTCATAAAGTAACCAGGACAATTTTGACTTAATGTTTCATCCTTACCTTTAGACATGAAAGAATTGAAACTCCAGTAAGCTGAGCATGTTTCCTGCATACCTGTGCTTAGATTGCCATTGTACTTGAGTCCAGATCTTGCACGGCCACCTGCTGCCTGTTTGGCGTCAAATTGTGAGACTGAAATGCAAAACAGGTGCCAACCTTCCAAGCCGTGCCCCTTAGGCAGCCTCGTGGTTGGGCACACAGATCCACCCAGGAGCCCCACTGGCCTCCTGGGCTCTTCTTCAGCCCCCAGAGGACTGGAGGTATCTTCTGTTTAGGAAGCTTATTTATTTATTTTCATATTTTAGGGAAGGTATTCCCTTCCTAAAGGATATTCAGGGCCTCACCACTGGAGCAGACTCATAGTGATCTGCCTGTTTGCAGCCTCCCAAGTGCTGGGATTAGCACCACCCGTCTCAATTGCCATCTTAGTGCACCCCAGGGGCAAGATGGGCACTGTAAGCCTGGAGATCAAACCCTTGCTCCCTGTGCATGCCTGTACATGCTTTAATCCTCTGAGTTACTTGGCCAGCCCTGTTTTAGGAGGCTTATGCTTGGCTGTCAGAAAAAATGCTTTGTGTCCCAGCTTAAAGCAAGGATCTGCTGTGTGCAGACAGAGAACCCTAATGCCAGCATCCAGATTCTACCAGAAGAATCCTGACCCTGGCTCCCTGGCACCAAAATGTGCCAGCATGGAAGTAGCAATGTGGGGAGAAGAGGCTGTTTCTCTTCAAGGGACCTAACTGGGTCTGCCTTACTAAGCATGCTGCAATAGCTCCTGAGCAGCAGTGCAAATTCATTGCTTCTTCAACAGGACCCAGTACAGCTCCTCTCAGAGGCCACCAGGCATTAGGAAGACAAGGTGGAATAGAGAAGGTGTCCCAAGAAATGTGTAGCATGCAGTATTTAGTGTGAAACAGAGCTATCATTACATAGAAAGAAGGACTAATTCACAAAGCAAACCTTAGAAGTATTAACACATCGCTTTGATTGGGAGTGTTCAGGCTGTCTTCAGACCCCCTCCCATCCCCCACCCTGGGGTCTTGCAGGTCCCTCATTGTGACCCCGTCCCACACAGAAAGCCACTGAGGACAAAAGGAAAAGTAGCTGCTTTTCTCAGGAGAACTCAACTCCCATTGCAGCAGGGTGAATTTGCCCTGGTTTTAGTGAGCCTAGGCAAAGCACCATGAAAATTAGTAGCCTTTTCGATATTAACGAATTAACTATTCACTACTCCATGTTTTTAACTATGAACAATGTCATTGTATTTCAAAGGATTCCAGGTAATTAGATTTAATAGAATCTGGTGAATGCCCACGAGCCTTCCAACTCGCTGCATTTGGTAGCAATTTTGTGGGCAATTATGTGTATTGAAGGTTTGGATGCCAGGAAGCCCACGTATGTTTTTGGTATTGGAGCAGAATTAGCAAAAAGTGATTAAGCAGCATGAATAAATTTTCGAATAGACAATAAGCCATTGAGCACAGAAAGTCTTGATGAAAGAAGAGAAAGATAAATGAGCAGGGCCACAAGTGACCAAGGAAGGGAGAAGGAAGGATATTGTTTTGTTTTGTTCTTTTCTTTATTTTGAAAAATGGGCTCATCCCATTGTTACGTTGCCCCTTCTGGGCTCCGGCTTTCCAGCCTTCTGTCTCGGTCTCGCAGAGCCTTGGATTATGGGGGTGTGCCCACACTGGCTAGGGGTCACTTCAAGGACCTCTGTTCGTAGGAAGCCGGTTGAGGTTGCTCCGCACCATTGCCTGCTGTTTTCCTTCGTGCATGGGAAAGGACCCTAGAAAGGAGTTTACCTTTTGAATTGAAACCGTTAACAGTCCCTCACCCCCTGTTTCCTATACTTAAAGTGAAATGTCCTAGTTACCCCAGAGCCACTCCATGTTTTCTGTGGCTTTCTTTCCCTCTGCAGTCAGCTCAATAGTTTTCAAAGGCCTTTACACTGGAAGGGACAGCCTGCACTGGTGTCCAAGGAAAGTCAGGGATCTGCTAAGCCCATTGAGCAGACCAAGAGAGAGACACTACTGCTGAGGAGAAACTCAGAGAGTGCTTAGTTTTGCTAAAAGAAATGGTTGATCCTTAGTAGGAATAAAAAAAAGAAAAAGAATGAAATTTGGGCAGTGTTTCCATGTCTATCTGACCGAGCTCCAGGACAGAGCTGAAACTGGCCCTCCTGCCACTTTGAATGTGGTGTGTAGCACGCAGGTCACTGTCACCTTACCTTGCCCATGCTGCTCTGTTTCCCAACTACATGTGTTCTTTTAAATACAAGTTCCCCAAGCCTTCTGTATACTATGGAGAATGATTTCCCATGTACTCAAGCCTGTCTTATTTTTTGCTTAATTTTCTTTACCTGGATTTGCATGGTTAAAGGATATTTTGTTAACAAGAAACTTCCGTCAATAAGATATGGCATCATACATGATTAATAACAGAGAATCTTAGGCAGGACAATAAAAGTTGTCCTCTAAGTTTAAGTTTTGGTTTTAAAAAGAAACACAAAAATGTAAAAAAAAAAAAAAAAACAATAGAAAGGATACAGCATTTCACTAAACAAAATAATAGGAGTTCTGGAATAGTTTCTGCATTGCATGTTGCCGTCTTCAAGTTCGTTGTGCACATCACCAGACATAGACCTGCAAGGTTGCCAAAAATTATAAAAGTTAAAAAGATGCTCAAAAAGTTAGTAATTAATGTCCTCCAATTTTAAGACAAGAACAACAAACTGGAGAACCCGATGTGTGGTCACACTGAGGCAGTTCCAGGAATGTCTTTCGATGATGTGGCCCAGTCTGAAGGACAGGTGCAGAGCCACCTTGGGAACTGGGGTGCCGATCAGGGAGGGACTGGGCGTCGCAGGGAGGCAGGGCACAGAGGCGTCTCCTGCACCCCTAGTGGTGGCTGTGGCCCCACCCCGGGGCCCGCGCTGGCCCTCAGCACACAGCTTTTCTGCCTTACAGCCCATACCGGAAGAAGAAGCCACGGTGCTGAAAGGAAGGACATGGGAATGTAGTTGAAAACCAAAGTTGAGACCCAGAGCAAGACACCCAAAACCCACCCCACAGAAACATTCCCAAAGATTTTCTTTGCACAGATCTTATTTTCAACACTACTAGAGCAGCTTTCCCTGCCTTTCAGTGAAGTAAACACTGCATTTTCTCCCTGGTGCCACAATAACACCTGTGAAGTCAGGGTTGGACTGCACTATCTACAGACGCATGTGTGAAGAATACACAAGTCACTGTGTAATTTTAGAAATTCTGCACAGCACCTTTTGTGATTCCGGAACCACAATCCAGGAAACACCATATGGACAGGGAAACAGAGTGAGACCCCTTGCTTTATTTAACCACCCGCTTCCTTCTGACCCTGTGTGGGGAGCAAGTCTGTGACAGCTCTTCCCCTGTCCATGAACTCCAGATCAAAGACCCACTTCTCCTGCAGTGGAGGGCAGAGGATGTTATTTTACCAGCCTGAATGGAAAGGATCTCTCTTTGGAGGCTGTGTCCCTGGAGAGAGATCAGTGACCCTAAATCACCGGATTCTCCACGCCCAGGAGCTGTCTGAGAAAACAGTGTGTGCACCGGGAGGAGCCCTCTCCCGTCTGCTTCTCCTCTCCTGCACACTTGGCTAAGGCGTCTGAGAGAGGACGACACAACATCCCTTATCCTCCCAGCCTGCACAATCTCTACTGGCTCCCTGGTTTCCACAGACCTCCCTGCACAATCGAGGCATTGCTGCCTGGCTGCAGAGGTGCCTGGTCACAGGGTCACAGACACAGACAGCCGTGACACTCCATGGCTGAGGCAGCCAGTGGGCAGGGAGTCCCAGTAGTGCCTGGTGCGTAAGAGCCTGGGAGACCTGAGGGTATTTGATAAATGAGGGTAGGGCCGCCTCAAGCATGCTGGCACGTGCTTTAGCACTGAGCTGTATCCACAACTCTAGCTGTATTTTCTCCATGAATATATAAGTTACATTCATAGAAAATGGCATCAATATAATTAGTATTATTATCATATGTTTAATTTTCCCCTTGCTCTCTAGCAATATACCATCAATGATTTCTTAATATGTGTCGAAGACTGAGCAGCAGGAAGTGAGACTCTCTTAATGTGGCAAAGTCACTAGCTTTTGAGACTCAAAGAGGAAAACCCCTCCTTTCACTGAGATTGGACCAATATGATTTCAGGGGCTCCTGAAGTGTCCCTGAGTGTAGAGTTATGGTGGTGAATGTCTTATACTCAGCGGTTTAGGGCAGTGGAGGCGGACATATGGCATGTGTCTGTCTCAGGCTCTTTGTAACAGTCAAAGCTCTAGCAGGATCATCACCACTGCTTTAGAGAAATCTGCTAGCTGGCTTCACCCTGTGGCCAAGGAGGTGGGAATCTGTGGATTGCAGTCCATAGCTAATTTTGTGTTGCAAATTAAAGAAAAAAGGGGTGTTGTTGAGCGAGCTCAGAGCAATCTGTCCACAGTGTCACCCATCACATCATCTCCAGCTCATCTTAATCAGTGATATAAAGTCCAGCGTACACACTGAACTCCCAAGGGCACCTCCCTGGACAGAGCTCTCTTTGCTTCACGTCTTTCATTGTGTCTATCTTCTTCTTTTTCCTTCTCTCATGAGTCTGTCCCTTTTTCATTCCACTGTTAAGTGTATCTTCCAACTTTTTATAGTTTCGCACATTTCTTTGCTTGGCACCTTCTAATATATTTTATTTCACTTAGGAGCCAGGAAGTATAGTAGAAGACATATGGAACTCTAGAGTACCTAGAATTGGATTCAAATTCTTAGTAACAATCTGACTTCAGGAAAGTCACTTACTGTGAAAACTACTCAGAATTTTTAGAATGTGGGGAATGGCAACAAAAATAAAAACAGAACAATTGGAACACATAGAAATTAGAAGCTTTTGCAATCAAAATACTTAATGAATAAGGTGAAAAAGTGGGGAAAATGTTTGCAAATAATTTATGCTGTAAGGGGTTAATTTCAGAGATGTGTGAATAACTCCAGCAAACCCTGCCAAAGCCTCTAAAACCCAACTGAGCATGAGCTGGGCAGGAGACTCGACGTTCTCTGAAGAAGACACAGAAAGGGATGAAAGAGCACATGCAGAGGCGCTCACCATGATGTGCCCAGGGAAAGCCCTGACCCTACCCGCGAGCACACTGCTTTCCGTCCATTAAGGTGGCAGCTGCTGTGGAGTGAAACACAACACACGCTAACAGCTGCTGACACAGTTACCAGAAATCTAAACTACAGTCCACTCATAGAAAAGAAAAATGATCTAACCCTTCAGGAAAGCAGTGTTGCTTCCTCTTAGACAGAACATAGGAGTTGACGTAGTAGCTTCTTTTTTTTTTTTTTTTTTTTGTCTTTTTTGAGACAGGGTCTCACTGTGCAGTTCAGGCTGGCCTTAAGCTCACTTTGTAGCTTAGGCTGGTCTCGAACTCACAACAATCCTCCTGCCTCAGCCTCCCTAGTGCTGGGATTACAGGCATGCACTACCACGCCCGGCGTAGTAGCTTCTTTTTAAGTTATGCATTAGACAAGATTTAAAGCAAGCTCTTGGGGTGATATTTGTACACCCTCATGTAAAGTGGCGCTATCCAAGTGAGCCCAAGCTCAAGAAAGCAGCACGGGTCTTCACAGAGAGATGAATGCATTAAAAATATGTATACAGTGTACCAATGATGGAATGTTAACTAACCTTAAAGGGGAGAGCAGAGCATGTGGTGTGTGCCTGGCATCCTAGCATTGTGGGAGGCGGCACCAGGGGGATGAAAAATTTAAGCCCACATTAGGCAATTTAGTGAGCTATCAAAATCCCACTGTGTTGTATGAGGGGACCTAACTTGGCAACTTGTTGTGAGGGTCTAATCAGAGAAAAGAAAAGAGACAGACAGACAGACAGACAGACAGACAGAGAGAAGGAGAGGGAGATGGAGAGGGAGATGGAGAGGGAGAGGGAGAGAGAGACAAAATGTGGACACACTCCTCAAGAGAGACCAATCTTAAGCCCTGATTATGCTGCTAGCAGCAAGCCCATCAAGGAGACATGACTGTCTGGGCATGGAGCTCTGGAGCTCAGCTGAAGCCCCCAGGACAGACAGGAAGTGGAAATGCAGTGACCAGAGCCTGGGAGAGAGAAACAAGGAGATGTGTCTTTAATAGGCAGAGCATTTTCCTCTTCCAGGATAAGAAAGTTCTGGAAACAAGCTTCATCCTGGTGAGAATGCGCCCAGCCCAGCCGAGCTGCACACTGTGCCCAGCTGTGGCACTACGTTCATGTTACCTCATTCAGCACAATTCAGAGTTGGTGCTGGAGAAGAATGCCCCGTCCTGCCTGAGGCGAGAACGTGGTGCATTTCCTATCAAACTGAAATAAAACTATTACACTGATCTTTAAAGCTGAGGACAATTTACACCAATCCAAATGCCAAGCAAAGACAAGCATGAGAACAGCACTTAGGCTGAGCTTGAGTAGGCAGCAAGGCCTGAGTGAGCACCTTAGCTTCGTCTGTCCAGCTCCTGGGCACTGCCCTGCTCCGCTGCGCTTCCTACTGTGCTTCCTTGTGCTTCTGCTTTCAGTTTTAGGTGTGTTTGTGGCACACAGCGAGCACATGAGTCTCGGGAGCCTGGGGCACGGGGATGACACCTCAGGTCTTTTCTTACTTCTTTCCCCACCTGTCCCTTTTCCTCTCCCATTCTTGGTCTCCTTTCCATTTGATAAAGATTCTCTCTGTCCCTCTCGCACTCTCACTCTCTCTATTATCTATCTTGTATTTTGCTTGTTAATTTATTTATACTGAGAGCTTCTCAGAAACAATGCAATATTTACTCTGTTCTAAAGAAGCATGAAGTCAATCATTTATAGGGAAATGGAGATGCTTGGAAATGTTGGTGTGAGAATAAATCAAACAGCTGCATAGCTTTGCTCTGTCTTCATTTTCCCACTTCATGTACATTAACTTTTTTTCTTAATTAAAAAAAATCATTTTATTTATTTATTTGGTACATTGTCTCTCTACATAGCTCAAACTTGCAGTGATCCTCCTGTCTCAGCCTCCCTAGTGCTGGGGTTACAAGCATGCTTCACCACATCCAGTTCTGGGCCAGCACAGCACAGAGTGCTTGGGGTCTTGGGCAGCATGGCATGCAGTGCTGGGGATCCAATCTGGGTCCTTGAGCTCGCCCGGCAGGTGCTTACACCACGAGCTATCTCCCCAGCCAGCACATTAACTTTGGTAGAATTGCTGCTGTCTGTGTCAAATACAAGAGTGCACTGAGCTGGTTTGTGCATGTGAGCGCCGGGACACAAATATTCTCAGCCTGCTAAAGCAGCACAGATTGAAGTACAGGCTCTGTCCTGGGCCTGCCCACACTCCTGTCCCTCCCTGAATGGTGAAGTGAAGCACACATAACCTTGTCAACGAGATGGAGGACAAGTGGCTGAGCAAGAATATTTCGACAAACCATAAATCTTTGTCTTAATTGAAAATTTATAGCACTCAAAGCAAGAGAAAAGTGACAGAAAATGAAGGAAAGTTCACATGATGAAGTTGAAATCAACTGGTCACCGGCGAACACACTTAGCATCTTTCAAAGCAAATGCTCCCAGATAATGTTTCCTGGAAGCCAGATGGGAGGTTAGGTTAGCTCCTCTCTCTCCAGAATAGCTGGTATTTTTGTCATGATAACATAACCTCCATGGCTGAGCATCAGTATTCCGCCTTGTGAGCTGTGTGGCCCTGGCTGGAGCAGCTTTCTCTGCTGGGTGATGACGATGATGGAATTGCAGGAGGACCCTGAGTCTGTAGTGTATTAAAGGTTAGAGAAGAAACCAGGCTGGCAGAGAGCACGAGGAAGGGACCTGGCACCTAAACGCCACCGAGTGAGCAGTCAGACCCACCAGGGGCTGCAGCTGGCAGTACCACGAAAAGTGAGAACAATATCTGAACCAACAATCACACTTCATTAGTGCAACAAGTGCTGGGACTTGGGAGTTTCCCACAAGTGCATCTCCAGACAACCACGGTTTGTAGAATGCTAGATCAATTTTCTCTTTAACAGTTTTTGCTCCGTTTGGTCAAAAATGCTTTGTGTATGTTTCTCACATCCCTGAAAATAAAGTTGATTGTGGTTTTAATTGACAATTTGGAGCAAGTGCTGTCAGAACCTATTACAATTATAGTGATCTTAGAGGACACTCTAAAGAGTGGGGCTTTGGAGAGTGTGAGGGGCACTTTCAAGAAGGACTCCAGTGTGAATCAGATCTTCCCTTGAAAGTCCAGCACTGGGGTCCACAGTTTTGAACTGCTGTAGGTTCTCTGAGCACAGTTTTGCTTCTCTGTCTCTCTCACTCTTGCCCAACTGCCAGTCCCTTTGCCAGTATGGGGCAGCCTTTCTCTCCCACATTTCTTTGATTTTACTGCTTCAGACAGTAGGCTGTAAAATGGGAAATCAGAAACTCAGACTAAATAGGGAGACCGGACTCAGAGAGGAAGCACACTGAATGTAACTTCATGTAGATTATGCCAGAGAGGCAATGCAAACAGAGGCATTGTCGGCAGTCAAGTGTGTCTCTGCAGTCAGAGACACTCAGCTGGGTTGAGCCTGTAAGTCAGGCTCTGCTTTAGTCCCATTGGTTTCTGCTTTAGTCCCTCTGCAGTGTGTGCTGCAAGGCTAAGGGAAGCTGTCTTGGGCTCTGCCCTGGAATCGCTCAGTGGGGACAGGCCACTGCACCACTGCAGGGCTCTGCTGGAATGATCAGAGGCTCCCAGGGCAGATGGCAGATGCCAGACTTTCCAACATGGGTGTGAGGATCTCGAGGTGCCAGACACACATAGAAGCATGGACACATCGCCTCCGGTTCTGCTCCTGCACAACTTCACATGGAATTTTAAATCTAGGCTGTATTAATCAACCCTGATTAATATTACAGGTCATGTTATAGTGATCATTCCTCCCAGTAGGAGGAATTTGCTCAATAGCTTCCACAAGAGCTGCATCTGTGTGGAATCCCAGGGCAGCTAGACTGCATGGAGACAGAACATTCTAGAAGCCACAGGCATCATCTTTTAGCAGCTTCTCGCCTGTGGGGTTGTCAGGGCTCCAATAGCCCCAGTAAACCTCATCTCTGTCTTCCCAAACCTGGGACAAAGACAGAAGGAATTCAAGCCCTTAAGATGTTTATCATCAATTATTTTTACTTTACTACCAGTATCTGTGGGTTATTGAGGTAGGCACTTAATCATTCCACCATCCTGCGCAAGATGAGTGTTGGAAATATCCAGCTGGCCTCGCACCTGCTGGGGAGAAGGAGACGGGAGTGTGTGAGCCAGGCTGCATTCTTCTCTCCCAACACAGAGCTGGTGGAAAGGCTGCTCTTGGCCTTCACAGGAGAAGGAATTCTGCAGTTTCAATTTTCTTTTTCAAAAAATCTTGACTTTCATAATCCCTAATTACCAGAGTGATTATTTTGCCACTCAGCAAACACTTAACTTTTTAGAAAACCAGGCATGGCAGCACTCAATTCTCAGGGTTTCTCTAGTCTCATTTTTATTAGTGTATGTTTATGGTACATGATAATTGCCTGCATCTTATACACTGGCACACACACACATCACATGTAGATCATTTTCATTGCCCCTTCCCTCCTGTGTTCCTCATTTCAAGATCCTCTCCTGGCCCCACTAAGTCTGCCTCCCACCAGCAATGTGGCTCAGTGGCGCAAGTGCCTCCCTGACAAGGGCAAGGCCCCAAGTTCAATTTCTAGTATGAAAAACAAAAATAAAAACAAACCCCCACAACAAAGTCCACTTCCCTGCACGTCACATTGAGGAGTGTTCATTTTATTTGCTGGGAGGAATCCATCACTGGACAGAGAGCTAGAGAACAGCAGTCATCGGCACGGTGGAGGGGGCGCTACTGGACCCCCTAAGGCCGGTGATCCCTTCCTCTCCATTGCTTGCACATATGGATCTAGCTCTAGACAGAAATGCAAAACAGAGGTGGCACACATGGGCGCAGGACAGCTCCGAGACGGCCCTGAGTGTCAGGGTCAAGGCTGCTGCAGCACAATTCCCATTTGCCCACAGTAAGTAAGTAAGTGATTATTATAGCAAAGAGAAGCCTTCTCTGTCGAGGGCTGGAGTGAGAGAATGTTTCCAACCACGAGCCACCTCAGGGATTCACCCTTTCAGCTTGGTGGGAAGCATTCCTGTGGCAGAGGAGATGAACCTTCCCCCATGCTTGGGAGCAGGAGGGAGTGTACTTTACAGGCCTGAGAAAGAGGGCCATGCCAGGAGGCAGGCGTGGCTCTAGGCAGGATGAAGTCCCGGAGATTCTGAGTGTGATGGGCGGGATGGGACTTCAGGTGGGACTTCCTGTGGTCAGTGCATTTCTGAGTCTTAACACCAACCCTTGAGCTGCTGATTCACTGTCAACATCATGGCATAAGCGAGACTTGGTTTCACAGGTCCAATGGCCATGAGAGGGCTACAGCTTTCACTGATTTTAGAGAATAGGGGAAATAGCCATTGTCTCTGAAAAGGAGCAAGTCAAGCAGAGCTAGAAAAGTGTGTGGAGAAAGGAAGAGGAAACAAAGGTGGAGAGGTGAAATTTCACCCCCAGGGACTGTGCACCAGATCTGGGCAAGTGGGAATGTAGACGACTGACTGGCCTGGCAGTCCCCTTGGGTCGCTTCCTTAAACACTTACTGAATATTCAGTGCCAGGAGATCTGGGAAAGTTCTGTTCAGACTAAGAAGGTTGAAATCCTTTTATAGACTCATGTCTGTTAGGTGATAAATGCATTTAAATCAATAGGGAACAGGGAGATAGACTATTTGCAAATGGAAAGGGAATCTAGAGATTGGTGGAGAAGTGGGAAAGGGAGCTAAAGGGGAATAAAAAGAATTAAGTTATGTAAATGTATGTACTTACTCCCTAACATGGATATAAAAGGAAACAAATAAAGTAACTGGTGTGTTATGATGAATATGACAGGAGAAAATGTTCTGAAAGCAGACGGGAGCATTGATTGCTGTGTCTATGGACTAGATGGAGAATTCCCTCAGGTGGCAGTTCTGCTGGGCATGGAAGGGCACTGAGGTGTTGTCCATCTGTGGACAAGGAGTCATTGTGGCTACACAGCTGCTAGGGCTCCAGACCACTGGGGTGGAGACTGGCCTCTACCACTCAGCAGCCTGGAACACTGGAGAGTATGTTCAGTCTTTCTGTCTCCATCTTGTCACTTGGGGGGAAAGGCGATCAGAGGAGGCTCTCCAGAGGATTTTGTTAATCTGAAGAAAGACAGTAAGGCCAGGATTTAGTAATGAGCAAGAGCGCCATTAACTAGGAACTCAGGCACAGAGTTAGCACCTGAGAGGTCACCATGATGGCGCAAAAGGATCCTTGCAGAAGCTGAGGCCAGCTGGTGGGATGTCATTGTCTTTAGACATAGGACAGTGCCCAGGTTGGCACAAAAAGGGAAGCTATTGTGCGTAGGAGGCCAATCATTTGTGTCAAAGCACTGTCTCAACTGGAGCTGGACTCCTGGTGGTGACAGGAACAAGAAGAAGTTAGAGTGTGGACCATGCCAGAATGAAGTCCAAGCGGATTGGGTCCTTTCGCAAGGTGTGGAGGGTGGTGGGGGCATTTCTCCCTCATGTGACAGAGTAGCTGACACCAACAGAAGGAACTCGCAGTGATCAGAGAAGGTCACAGAGGGGAATGAGATGTCTCCTCCAGGTCAGGCAAATACATTTGGGTTTCTCTGTGGGCACCTAGAAGGGGACATCCAGAGGCCCACTGTGCAAGAGAGCCAAGTCTTCTCCACATACATAGCTGGGTGGAGCTGGGTGTGTGTCCCCATGAAGGATCTGAGGGGCCACTGCAGGAGAAGGCTCTTGGAGACCCCAGGATTGCATGGCCCAGTCATCTGCACCTACGAGACCTGGAGACAGATTGCCTTTCCCCAGGTCATCCTCTAGATTCTTCCTGGGGTGGTATAGTCCAGCCTTGTAACTTACTTCCATCACTCCTCAGCTGAGGTGTTGTCTCCTGTCTCTTGGATCACAGTGTGAACTGAACTCCTCTAGACATGGCAGTATCAGGGTCCCAGGGAAAGGAGGTCATGCTGTCTGATAGAGCACCTACGATGGAAAGATCATGCGTGGTCACTGTGGGGGAGGCAGAGGAAGTGAAGATGTCTAAGAAGAAGAGTGAGAGAAAGGAGGGAAGGGCAGAGGAGGTCGCCACAGCAACCAAGGAAGAAGAATTCTTGAGAAGGCAGGTTCTTCAGTGGCATTGAATAGGTTCTTTATCATTCATCTTGCTCAACTTGAAGCTGCACAGTTTGTAACCTTCCCTCTTTAACTTTTTAGAAGAGCAATGCCTGAGACATTAGATTAAAGTCTCAGTCCACCCTTTAAAGAGTGGGCCACCTGTGTCTTAATTTGAAGGCCTGAGGTTTTTGTTTGCATGAGATCAGAGAATTAAGACCTTTCTTGTTGGATTAGGTGTTAAAAGCAGTAACGCTGGTTTTCTTTCTTCCTTTTTTTTCTTCAGTACCAGGGATTGAACTCAGGACCCTGTGCTTGTCAGCAAGCACTTATTCCACTGAGCTATCTCCCCCTGCCCAGTAACATTGGTTTTCTAGAATATTGTTTTTCCTACATTCTGAGGTTTAAGGCCAGTTAGGGAGAAACACATTGAGTCCCCCGAGTAGGTCTGCCACTTAGCTACTCCAAAGGATCCAAGTGAAGTGTCCACGTACTGGTGATATCCACATTGTAGAAATCACCAAGAAAGGGAAAAATCACAAGGATGTGCTTGCTGGGAAAATATCACAGGTCAGCACTTTCCAGGTTAAGCAGAGCAGGCAGTGAGGCCTCTAGGATGACTGCCTTGCAGCAGCGGCATGCCTGTCCACCAACTCCTCCTTGTCGACTGCCCTCGGTTCCGCTGCCTAGGTGTCCCCATCTCTTTCGCCTGCTGCTGGGGAATCTCTATCCATATCTTTCCCAGAACCTTGCTCCCCAGGACCTACTCTGATTCTGAGCCCTAACAGCTTGGTGGAGTCTCTCTGGAGCTTGGCCTTCTACCAGGACTGGCCCACACCTGTCTGTTTCATGGTGCCTGCCCATTTTCTCTGGATTTGCCTGAGGTCCCGTGGAGTTTCATCTCTGCCAGTATGGGGAGGCCTAGTCACACCCAGTTTATGAAGAAGTGATGCTCTACTGAATTTTCTGTGTGTTTATGGGATGGGTGGATCAGAGAGAAAGAGAACAGTGAGCAAAGCTCTCATGGACCAACTTTACTGTGAACTCAAGTGACCTTGCCTGGCTGCTCAGTTTCTGAAAAGCCTCAGGCTATGTAAGCTTCCGATTCCTCCCTATCCTATGTGGCATAGGGCAACTTGAAGGGCTGCAGCCCAGCTGGGGTGCCAGAGCTCCTGAGCCAGCCGAGGCCAATCCTGTAAGGCTGAGCGTGTCTCAGATTTGTCATTGTGGACAGAGTGCATGGATGCTGTACTGAGCCTCAGGCTCCAAAACACACCAAACCTGACCTGTAAGCAGCCTGCTTTCTTCAGTGTGGCCCGGAAATGACCACTTCTGATAGCCTGTTTTGTGCTCAAGGAATTTACATTGTTTGTAGAATGCATGGTATGTCTGATCAGAACATAGGGTGAGTATTTGTTCAAATAAAACTGACTTAGTACACTAAAAACAACATTGCCACCGATCCCCCTCAAAATCCTGCACCTTACTTCCAGCGTACTTATAAGTCATGATAAAAAGTGTGGAGAGTGCTGCTGCCGAGTGTCATCTGAGAGAAAGGTGGGCTGCTACGGACCTCAGGGCAGGTCTCTATCCACTCTATGGACCCGATCTGGTGCATACATGCAGCTCTTGCTCTTTCTCAAAGCCAAAATGAGCATAAAAGGGGGGTGCCCGAATCTGTTCAGGACATCAGGGTAGCCACATAAGTGCAACTGAAGACGCTCAGTAAGGAGGGCTCCGGAACGGCCTCAGAAAGCGGCAGGAAGGACTGGCCCAGAGTACTGAAAGCAACCAGGAGGCTTCTGATGGGGACGCAGAGCATGGTTTCTGCAACTATAGTAGATTTATTTTTAAATTTAAACAGCATTTTGGTTTTAATCACACCCTTTGTGTTTGTATCCAACCAAATGTCAGGCTGCTCTTGCCTGTGCTGCTCCAGTCCCTCCAGGACAGGACCATCCTGATCCCAGCTGCAGGTGTCTCCTGGCCCACAGTGCTTGCAGACGCTGCATGGTGACTCTGGAAGCCACTCTGCAGCAGGGCTCCTTTAATGATCTCATTCATAATGATGAGGGCCATAACTTCTGAGGAATTGAGGAACCGTCGCATTCCTGCCCTGTCTGTGACTATGGGAACGAAGTGTGTTTGCAGGTAGGGCCCTGAAGTTCAAAGAAAATCAGCCCTGTGGCCTGTGGATTTCATCTGCATGAATTAAAGCCCAGCCAACCCACTGTGCTTAGGAGGGTTCCAAGTGAAGTCTAACCATCCTCCCAATCTCCCAGTCTCAGCCTGCACAATCCACACCACCCTGATTATTGAGGATCTGGTCAGAAGGAGAGGATAGAAAGTCATATTGCTCCTGGGAGGGTTGGAAATTCTTACAAAACTGGAAGGGATTTAGATCCAAATCAATTTTCCAGAAAGAGATGGATAGAGAGAGATGGAGAGCAAGAAGTAGAGGCAACACAGAAAGGAAAACCTGGTATGAAGGCTTCTCTGATGACCCAGCTGACTCAAGCCCAATCCATTCCAATCCATTCTGGACACAATCCATTCCAACTTGGAAATTGTGCTTGAATCACATGGAATCATTTCATGCTATTTCACTATTAAAAATCTGGGTTAAGGAGTCTTTGGTTCCATATAAGAGGTTAGTTGGCACACACATAATTTCCAGTTTCCCCAACCTACTGCTCTAGAAAGATACACGAGGGAAAGGCGTGCGGTGTCCATGGGACACAGCCTTTAAGTCCCAACACCAAGTGGCTACTAAGTGGCCCTTCCCTGTGTGTCTCCTGTTAATCCCAAAATTAATTCCTAGTTGCCATAAAATCAGGAACCGTGAGAAAACAAATTTTCTCTCTGTAGCTGAAAAATTCTCAAGACTTCACATGGCCCTTTGATGTAGAAGAGTGAATTTTAATTATTGAGCAAAATCATATTTTGTGTTACCACATAATGAAGAAAAATATGGCTAATTTCCTCTATTAGTAAATATAAATCGCCTCACTGAGCCATCTGCCTACCTCTTTGCTCATGAAATACAGGCCATGCTGGCGAGTTTCTTGAGGCCCCAAGGGAAATGAACAGATTTTTTAGCTTCAATTTTGCACAATTTGCTGTGTGGTTTTTTGCAAGCTTTATAGTTTGTAAAAACGTAAACAGAGATAGAAGTGTACAGACAGAAAATCATAAGTTTCTGATACAACTATTTGTAGCTTTCACTGTATTGTTGAAGAGTTTCCATTTTCACCTGGACGCAATCCATTCCAACTTGGAAATTGTGCTTGAATCACATGGAATCATTTCATATTATTTCACTATTAAAAATCTGGGTTAAGGAGTCTTTGGTTCCATATAAGAGGTTAGTTGGCACACACATAATTTCCAGCTTCCCCAACCTACTGCTCTAGAAAGATACACAAGGGAAAGGCTGCTAAGCCCTGGGCCTCATGGAAAGGGGGCATGAAGGCACTTACCGTACATCAAGGGAAGCAAGTTGTGGCACCTGAAGAAGTTGTCAAGGTCTGAGGAGGGAACCGCACTGTCACGTCCAACTGACTGCACATGTTAGACTCTGACTGTCGCTGTGTGCAGCTCACAGGTATGGGGTTGGCAGCTTGGATCAGGAGCTTTCCAAGCTCTTCCCTGGGTGTCGTCTGATGCACAGCTCTGGGTAGTGGGTCTGCTTCTTCCCTCCTCCTTCACTCTGGGACCTGAGATCTAGAGAGACTGTGACTTTCCACAAGTTGGCTGTTGCCCTTGATCCCTGCATCCATCCAGCTCAAGCTCAGCAAAGCCTCAAGCTCCTCATCCCTTTGCTGCCTCAGATGCACAAGGGGTTCAGTCACGGGGACAGGAAAAACCAGTACTTGAAAATGACTTACTTAATCTACTGGTTTTCTTTATAGCTTGAGGTTCATTGCATTGCTCCAATAACTTATCTGAAGATCCATCTCATCTTCATGGTTTGGTACATCAATTTCATTGTTTTTATCTGGGTTGGTCTAGGATATCTGCATATATATTACGTTACATTACATTACACTACATTAATTAAATTCATTCAGCTATTTGTCATTAGAAATTTTCCATTTCATTTAAGTGAGTGTTGAGAATGGAAGCAATTTTTAATACCATGCACACCAAAGTAATGTTCTTAAAATATTTGGATAACTGAAATCTTATTCAAATCTTTAGGCAACTTAAATGTTATGAAAATATCTAGATTGTTAAGGCAAAGTTATTTCCCTGGAGGACAGAAGCATTTCTGTTTACTTCACAGGTCAAGAGCCATCTAGGCATAGTGTGGAAAACCCTATGGGGTTGGGAACTGCAAAGTGTGTGATATTAGCCTGGGCTCATCTCTGACCAGCTAGGGAGGAAATGGGCCCTTGGGTGCCCTGACACAGTGCATGTGTGACTCACCTTGGGGACTGTTATGCAGGGAAAACGTGGTGCTCTGGCTCTTTGCTTTGGAGTTCCCGCTGTGGAGAGGAGGACCACTGGGAAGACCCCTGGGATGTGGAGACTCGGCCCTACTGCACTCACTTATGAGGCAAGCTCAGGACTGAGCCTTTCGAGAGCAAGCTCTCCTGGGCATGCTTGCCCCTCCTGCTGTGTGACGCTCTCTGCCGCCTCAGCACTCAGAGCGGAGGTCCCCACTTCAAGATGGGCTGAGGCTGGTGCCGTACTCTTGAACCCACCACCTACTAGTCCCATGAGCTGCACAAATCTCTGCTCAGAATAAATGACACCATGTGTGGATTTAACAGCAGAAAATGGCTCAGAGAGCAAACAGGATAATTGGTCAGGCAGGGAGGGTTTGAGTGTCCACCAAACTACCGTAGTGGTAGTTGCACCGTCACTCCTGAGCCCAGCCCTGTCCCTACTGATGAGAGCACTGTCCCCTGACACATCCCACTGCACACCCTGGAGACAGATTCAGGACACGCCTCCTGGTTGTTCTGATCACTCTGCACCCCTGATGAACCAGACTGTCTGCCGACCTTGTGCAGCACACTGAGATCTGCATCTGCATTTTTGGTGCTGTGCCAATCTTAATGAAGTTGTCTTGTTGTTTTCTAAATACATTTGGACACCTTGGGGCATAATGACTGAGTTGGGTGGATGACAGTGATAAAATGTGGCACAAACTGCACGGGCTGGAGCGAGTCGAATTGGACAGGAACTGATGAGGTTTCTTGCAGTCTAATCTACTCTTTTTCACTCTTTTCTGAAAAGATGAAGCAATGGGAGGCTGCTGGCATCTGTGGCATTGAACTCCCAAGAATTACACATCTAGGAGACAACATTAATTTGTATTGCATGACTCACGATGAATAAAAACAAGTTTGCATTCAAGCATCCTGCATTCCCAGTTAATTAATCGCCCCTGTAAATGCTGGGTGGATTATTGGTTAGTCACACACATTTTTTTCTTCCCAGAAATAAGGCAGGTGTGACACCCTGGCTCCCTGTATAATTTTTCATACCTGAATCAGCCTTGTCTCCTGCTGCCACTTTCTACACCCTTTTCATTAAGCACTGTCTAAATACTTCACTGTCCAAGTGTGGCTCTGTGCAGTGAAACGCTCTACAAGCATTGCAGAAATGATTTGGTTCACATCTCCACATTTTGCAGCTTGAAATGATTCTTATCCAGTCCTCATTATTTCAGAATATCCACGAGGTCTAACACTGACAAACTGAGGACTTTGTTTAGAGTGTTACTGTTAATGACGGATTTCACAATATCTAAGGAGATACACCCTCAATAAGCAAGCTTGGAGCATTGTGGACCAAAAGGAAATAAGTGATTTGTGTGATGTATCTACAAAAAGTAAGGTAGATTAATAAGAAGAAAGGTTCAATTATTGAGAAAAGTAATATTTGCAATATTTATTAAATAATTAATATGTAGTGAAAACATTATATCATAGTGATATATGTGTAACTATGTTTATAGCAGCACAATGTGTGATAGCAAAATCTTGGAAACAAGCAAGATGTCCATAATATGAGGAATGGTGGAAAAAGCTGTGGTATTTCTACATAATGGAGTATTACTCAACTATAAAGAATGATAAACTTGAAGCATTCATATTGAAGTGGATGCCACTTGAACATATACTCATAAGTGAAATAAACCAGACACACATGTGCAAATATCATATCGTCTCCCTAGTATAAGAAGTCAAAAGAGGAAATACAAATAGAAATGTACAACAACAATTAAAAATAATTTGAGTCAGATAGTTAGGGCAAACTGAACAGCATATGCTGCAGGTTACTAATCAGTTTTTCTTCTGGATGGTTAACAACATAAGTTCACAGATCAAAATTGGAGAAATACATACAATGCAGGGCCATAATAATAAATTGAGCTGTAAATGGCTACAGTGGACAACTTCTTCAGATAACTCACTATTGTTGTGGAATACTGGATTGTGTTGGATTGTGTTGTAGAATTCAGGCACCTAAATTGGTTGAATGACAGTGGAGTGCCCATCTTTGACAGGTGTAGACAAAGGAAGGGATATAGAAAGGAAGAATCTTGATTTGTGTGTATGGACAGTACAGTTGGGATAGATATGCTGAGCTTCTATATATTCTATGAGCGGCAAGATTTGCACTAATAGTGGTTGGACAGGATATTATGTCGGCTTCTAGTTCTATGGACAACCACTAGGAAAATAATAAGGTAGAAAGTATTAATTATTGAATCTTTGATATAATTCATGTATAAAAAATAAGATACGTAAACAGCTACACTCTCTTAATTTACTGATAAGAGACATCTCCTATAATAATGTCTGTAAGTACAATATCATGTATGCACCTTGTACGATACCAAAACATTATGAAAACGGTTTGCAATGTATTAATTTATCGAATCCATCATGTTAAGGTGTCTTAAAACTGTCTCATTGATATCTGTACTTCAATAAAATAAAAAAAAATTGGAGAAATAGAAGAGCCACAAGGGCAGCCAACATTTTGGTAGTAGCTTTTCAAGGTCAGTGAAGAGTCAGGGTGTACAACACCAAAACATTACAAAAACATTTTGCAATGTATTGATTTATCAAATCTGCCCTGTTAATTTGTTTTGAAACTGTCTCATTGCTATTTGTTCTTTAATAAAATAATGCTACTAATAATAATAAAATAAAAAAACACTCAAAAAACCCCAAATAATTAATATGTATAAATGGAAATTTAAAAAGTGTTCTTTGAAGTCAGGTTCAAACTGATTAAAATTGTCTTCAATTTTAGAATTTATTTAAATTGCCAAGGACTGGCTGAATAGCTCAATGGATTAATGTACCTGCAAGCAGGCTCAGGAGCCTGGAGTTCAATTCCAAGGCCTGCCTTGCTGGCCCTGCTCCCCAGGGCACACTGAAATTGTAACTAAGACTGGGCATGGTGGCTCGCACTCCTAATTCCAGCTCTTGGGAGGCTGTAAACAGGCAGGTCACTATGAGTCTGATCTAGCAGTGAGACTCTGAACACCCTGTAGATCCTTCCCTGAAATACAAAACAAACAAACAAATAAATAAATAAATTTCCATTGTAAGTATTGTTAAGAATACTGCTTGCCTGGCAAGCACAGGGCCCTGAGTTTGATCCCTGGCTCTGGCCTGCCATGTGGCTGCCTCGTGAGCCCCCCAAGTTTTTCAGTTGGCTGAAGGTAAAAGGGAGCCCATGAGACAGGATTCTTTCGAGATGACTGAGCATGTGCAGGGATGTCAGCCTGCAAATGGTGCAGGGCCAAAGGAAAATGATTGATTTGTGTGCTCTGTCTGCATGAAGTAAAATGGAAATGCTCAGCTGCTGGGCACATCTGCTTGGATTTGGCGTTACTTCTTCGTTGTCCATGGACAACCAAAGCTACCAAAACTGAGTAGCAGATAGGGGCAGCACAGCAGAGGACACCACACAGAAGTGCTGGAGGTATTACTGCATCCCTTACGAAGTCTGCAGAAGTCCTAACCACAGTAGCAGAAACACATGGTCCTGCTAGCAGTGTGACTTTGGACATTAGCTTCCAGAGCTGAGAAAGGATAGATGGTTTTCTTTGGAGAGGTACAGAAAATGCTGTTTTCGAGTGGTTTGTTCATAGAAGGTTGAGCAATAATCACTGACTTATCCATGCAGCCCAACTGTGAAGAGTGCAAGGTCTTAGAATTTTCTGGGTCAGAGATGAGAAGCGAGGTGATTTGAGTTCTTGATCTTGCACACACACGCAGAATGTTCACCAATTTTCTGCACTTCATCTCAATAAAACATGGAGCTTGAAAAATACTTTTTTAATTTAAATTGAGTTTTATTAATGCAACATTAAATTGAAATGGTTTGGGTCGCTGCCTATGTTTCCCTAGTGAGGCAAGTCTACTAGAGCCTTGCTCTTACCAACAGAGTTAACTCTTCTTTCTAGAAAGATCTGTCTTCTAGTAGGCATTCACTCCTTCCCAACACACCGTTCTATCCTCTAGAGGTGGAGCAAGCTCTCTTGAGTCCAGCCAAGAAGGCCACGGGAGGAGAAATCTGCCTGAGCCATTCCGAGGGATCATAGATTGAGCAGTTCTCATAGTCAAGCAGAGTGCTCCCACCTATGAAAATAGGTTGTGACTTGCCTGTTTGACCTTCAGCTTATGGCCTGCATTAAGGACCATGCACACCACGTCTGCTCTCCTCTGCTGCACTCACGATTGTGTTCAGCGCATCGTTGATAGCAAGATCAGAGTTCTGTCCATCAGCTGCATCCCTCTGCAGGCCACAGGTACTGGGGACTGCTGGGAGTCGCTCTTTTTTCCCTGCTTTACAGTTCCCTCCCTCCCACCCTTCCCTCTTTCCCTCCACCCTTCCTTCCCTTCTTCCCTCCTTCTTTGCCTTTATTCCTTTACTCCTTTTATTGTTTCTTTCTTTTGCTAATATCTTACTTTCTTTTGAAACCGCAGTTGCCACATTTCCTGAAAGCCAAGGGCTACCATTATTGACTGAATCTTGTTCTTTTAATTCTAAAACCAAAACCAAACTAGAAAGCTTATGAATGGTACCATATTAATTATGCACAAATTTTTATCATAATTTCTACATTAAAAAGTAGCAGAAGCTTATGGCAGCATATTTAAACATAACTCTCTTAAATTTGTCACTTGTATGGATTAGAAGAAAAAATTAAGTATCTACTTTCTGAAAGAAATCACAAAGAGCTTGTGCAATAAAAAACATTGAATAACAAGATTTTTTTCAGTGCAAATTACTTTTCATCTTACCATTAAATTGTTTCTGTGGGAATTTGTTTTTACCCCTATGTGAAAGGGGACATTATAAAAAATAAGCAAATGAGAATAAAATTCTCTGCAACACCTAGACTCAAATTGGTGGTTCTTTGCTGGAAAAAGAGGTAATTAGATCTATTCTAGGTTGTCAAAAGGCATTAATTTCCTGGGGTTCACTATGTCAAGTGTAAGGAGATTACTTTAAGGGAAGACACAGTAGCACATCTCTGCAGAGCTGAGAGCACAGTGCTAACCCTGAGCAGACAGAGAAAGGAAGATGAGCCCTAGAGAACAGAAATGGCCCCAGGCCAAGAAGGAAGAGGACTTCAGAGGTGCTGGCTCTCTTTTTCTTTAAATGTGTTTATTTGTAAGCATTGGCATTTGGGCTAAATGATCTTTTTCTGTCTCTCTATCTCTGTCTCTGTCTCTATATCTGTTTCTGTCTCTGTTTCTCTGACTCTGGCTCAGAGAGGAATTTATAACTTGAAAAATCCCTCCCCACACCCCTACTTCACCTGTATAGCATCTATTGAGAAAAATGTATTTATTTGTCTGTAAATAATAGCACCACATAAGAAAGATACAAGGTCTCAATAACTTCTGTGAATGTGCACATCCTATGCCATGGATGTGAACTGAAATGAACAATATCAACAAGAATGGAAAGTGGGGGCTGGGGAGATGGCTCAGTAGAATAAGTGCTTCTCTGGCAAGAGCAAGGGCCTGAGTTCAATGCCTGGTTCTGCCAAAAAAAAAAAAAAAAAAAAAAAAGAAGAAGAATGGAAAGTAGGAAAGGGAACAAGAAGGGGAGGGGAGAGAGACAGGGAGGGGGAGGGGAGGGGAGAGGATTACCAAGGGAAATAAGTTGTGTGTGTGCATGCACCAAATCTCCTAGGTGACTGCGAAATGTGGACTGAAGACATGTATAATAAAATGAAATGAAAGAAAAACAAAATAACATGGAAGAAAATAAGCTGAACTTTGAAAAACTTTATTTTATAGTTCTGCACCAAGGACCTAGCTCAGGACCTTACACTTGCCAGGCAGGCAGGCACCTGTGCCTCTGAGCTATCTCCCTAACCCTTAAGTCCATTTTAATAAAACAAACAGAAGTGGCCATTTCTTGAGTTATTTCCTTTGGCCCAAGCAATGAACTCAATATCCCACAAGTGTTCTTACAAATGCATCCTCTAGCCAGTAAGGCATGCAGATAAGGCTTGGAGCTGGGACGAAGCCATGACGAAGCTTGCATTCACATTCCTAGGTTTCTGATTTTTGGTATTTTAGGGAAGGGTCTGCATGATGTTCAGGCTCTCATTCTAGATCAGACTCATAGTGATCCACCTGTTTACAGCCTCCCAAGAGCCACATTCCTCGTTTCAAATTTCCACTTTTTACCACTGTTGCATGTTGCTCCTGAAAATGGTAGGGCAGTGTGGGAGCCTGTACTAAATAAATGTTCATTGTAGACATGAATGAATAAGTGGGAGACGTAACACCAAAAATGCAAGCAGCTTTCACACTTTTCTACCTTTAAGAGTTATTGCTGATGAAGAAATGGCAGTGGTCCTGGGAGTGACTATGAACCACTGGCATGTCGGTAAGCTGCGATGAGAGGCGTCCTCTGGGCAGTTTCGCACCCATCTCTGAGTGAGCCCATCCTCCGCGGTGAGGTGCAGAACCAGTGCATAGAGTATGATGCAATAATTCTGCAATGCTCCTGAGCACCTCTTCTCAGGACGCGGTGGCCACGTGTGGAATGTGTCCGCATTCCTCTGTTGCCCTCTAGTCCTCTGTCTTTTGGCCATCTTTTTAACGAAGGAGCTACCTTCCTGTTTCCAGCTGTGTAGCTTTTCTTTTGCTTTTTCATTTGTTTGTGCTTTGGGTTCTCATATAAGTGCAGCCATGTGGCATTTAAGCTTATGAGCCTGATTTATTTGACATGAGTACCATGCTGACCTCATGCAAAGAGGCTAGTGACAAGTTACGTATTAGAAAAAGCATCAAGGTGACAGGTTGGCTCCTGGAGGGGGAACCAGGTTTAACAAATAAAAACAACCAGACCAGGTGAACTGGAGTGCCAGATAAATACTATTTTTAAAAAATGTAAATATGCCACAAATGTCAAGTATACTTTGAAAATAATCCCTTTTTCCTGAAGGCTTAAATTTACCTAGGAGTCCAATATTTTATCTGACAACTCTACTCATGGGCAATGTAGAGCCAAGTGATTTGAAAAATAAGATTAATAAGATATTTTCATATCTAGTTCATCTTCTGTGTCTCCTCTCCTCTCCTCTCCTCTCCTCT
>PVKA01031386.1:0-26289 GCA_004027165.1 Ctenomys sociabilis | reverse complement strand
TGAATGCAATTTCATATTGGGAAATATAAAACATATAATATTCCACGAGTTGGAAAACTACAAATATATTTGTCAGATTTATTAAATTAGTTTAATTTTATAATAAACTCATTTTATAAATAAACTCAGAGAAATTCAAATTTTGGTTTCACCTTATCTGAAGAATTTATATCATCTTCTAGGAAATATGTTTTTAAATATATATATTTTCACTTACAAAATTATTCTATCATGTGAATTCTAAGAGGGATAAACAAAAATTCTTTTATAATTTTATTTTGAAAACTAAAATATTTTATCATTTTCTCTTATATTCTTAAGAATAAGGACTTTTTTATTTCTATTTTCATTTTTTAATGTATTTAATACAAGGTCTACAGGGTCTCACTACACAGATTGAACTCACAGTGATCTTTCATATTTTTCAGCCTCCCAAGAGTGGGATTATAGGCATGCGCCACCACATCCAATATCAATCATCGCCTCAGCACGCCTTGGGCAGGTGCCAGCACAGTAGGCTGGAGATCAAAGCCCAGTGTCTGTGTCTGCCTAACCAGGCACTTTAATCCGATGAGCTATCTGGCCATACAGAGTTTTTTTTTTTTTTTTTTTTTGATGTTAAATTCAGTATCTGTGAAGGTTTCCTGCTATTGCTCAAAACATGCTTAAGGTAGGCAGAAAAGTGTACAGAAAAGAAAAAGTTAGAAAAGAGGAGGGCAGGCAGGGAGGAAGGGAGAGAGGTACAAGAAGGAAAGCAAACAAATTACCCCTCCAAATGGATTTATCTTGTCTGAGGCCTGAAAAACCATTTTAATTTATCTACATTTGTTGATGCCCTATTTATTATTTCATATTTTAATTCTGTAATTCTTCCAATCATTCTCAACGAATGTGATGAGTTTCTAGCATCTGTTCTAAGTTTACTTCTGTGTAGACTTTATTCTCAGGCTCCTGGGGACACTGCAGTGAGTCCCCAGTTTCTTGCAAGTTTGCAAAATGCAAAGAAAGAGCAAGCAAGAAATCTCAGCATAGCACAGATCTGGGGTGGCCCAGTGTTCACAGAGAACGATAGTTCACGAGGCAACTGGAACATCAGTCTCTGCTGAACAATTCACATGGAGGCTAATGGTGAGGAGACTGTGGGGTAACTCCGCGGGTAGGGGGTGATCTCAACTAATGGAAAATTTTACGTTGATGAGGATGGTGGAGAGATGGCAGGTAACTAAGAAGTTTGTCCTTTTTCCCAGGAGAATATTTTTTTTTTCTTGTACTTTTGCATGGTTCCTGAGCAGCCAGGATGCCTTCAGCTGATGTGATCTTGCCCGGGAGCACCACAGCACTACCGTGTGACCAGAGGCACATTTCATTTCCACATATCGTAACTGGGTCTCATGGCAAGGTAGTAGGCTTCAGACAAACGCTCATCACAATGTAATTATAAAATGTTCCCCCCCTAAATTTTCTGGAATCGGCTCCAACATCCAGCAGCCTTTCAGTTAGAAGCAATTTCAAGTTCATAAGCTTCTTGAAGCTTATATTGAGAGCAAGCAACATGTTACATTTCCCAAAATTTATATCAAACTCTTACAAACAATGTCATTTTATTTGTTGCTTTGTGTGTGCCTTTGTGGACTACCTTCTTTTACTTGTCACTGAAACACAACACCTGACACCCACAAATTAAAGGAGAAAGGCTTTAATTCATCTGAGTTTATAAAGGTGGCAATTCATTGCATTCTCTAACACAAAGAAATATGGGATAGGGCAATGGCAGAGCAGATAGTAGGCAGGAAGCAGCAACCAGCAGATCCCCATTTTCCTTTTATTTCATCCAGTTCTAAAAGCTTCTTGGGTAGTGACACCCACACCTAGGGCGGGTCTTCCCATAACCCTCACCAAGAATTGTGTGCATCAATTAGTGAGAAAACCCAGGACCATGTGACCTTGATCCAGTATCACATATTCTAGAACCAGGCGCCCTTGAAGAGCTCCACCTATGAGTGCATGGAGCTTTGGGAGGGACATTTCGATACAAGCTATGTCACAAAGTGATCGTGTATGGAGAAATTAGCGCTACTTTTTGGTTTGGATGAGTATTCACTTAGGTGATAAAATGCATGATTTAAGAAAGTGGCATTTTTCTGTAAAGGGACTGCTTTTTGGATAAAGATCATACCTATAAGTTTCATTTCTTAGAAGTATTTCACCACTGAATGGGGTGGTGCATTGCTGTAAATCAAGCCCTGAAGAGATTGACACAGGAGGATTGCTGTGGCAATCCTGGACTACAGTGTGAGTTCCATACCAGCATTAAATATGTAACAAGATTCTGTCTCAAAAACCAAAAAGGAAAACAAAATCCATATAGAGCATATAGAAGACAATGAATAAATCCATATAGGGCATATAGAAGACAATGATAGGTGGATAAATGAATCCATTTCTATTACTATTAATGATTGCCTTATACAGAACAGTGAAATTAAAAAGGAATGCATGCCTTAGAGGAAAATTCATCATACCATGAGAATGTCTGAGCTTTTCAGTACATTTAGAAATCTTAATATTGTTTTTCATAGACTCATAATAGGACATGGAAATTGAGTTTGTTGTACACAATTACAATTTTCTTAATCCTTTTTGATATGTGACTGAAGATTTTTAACTTGTGAAAATTTGCCTGGAGAAATGGTTTGTACTTTAAGAGGAATGTGTACCAGACATTTGGAGCTTGGATCACAGCTTAATTAAAATTGAGGAGAAACATTATACAATGAAAAAAAGTATAACCATAGTCTGACAAGCACAGCATTGCCCCATGCAAACGTTGCATTAAATTCAAGGAGTAGTTTTACTATCTAAAACAGTCAATCATTGCAAAATATAAATAGTTTAACAATTGTATGAATATAATTCTTTCATCTAGTTTTACTTGTATGGCTCTGACCAGTGTGCATTTTTGATTCTATGAAACATTTATTATATTAGCTTCCTTAGCAATGAATTTTTAATTCAACTTATGAGGGACTTGAGTTGCAAAATAAAAATCGTAACTTTATCTTCTAATCTTCTAAGATTGTATCAGGAAGAATATTATACTTTTATTTTAAGTCCAATGTCAGAGGCTACTTTGGGCATCTGTTTATGGTAAAATGCATTTTGGCTGTTGAGCAACAACAGCACTGGACCCCACCACCCACTGTGGATTGTTTAAATCTGCATGAAGGTCTTGATCAGAAAATTTATGGCAGAACCTGCTACTTTCCATCCATTCATTCTAATGGATACTGAACTTGGCAACAAATTGATAGCAAGTTATCCCCCTCCTTGTCCTCCTAGCTAATTCCCAACAACCTAATTTGTTTTCATCAAACATTCACAGTGGTCTGATTTTTAGTGGGCAATACATTTGCCTGCCAGATAGGAATCTATGTATATACTTTTAGCAATGCATATAGGACATTGTACTACCTGTATGAGACGTGTGACTTTTAAACTCTTTCATATATATGAGAGGATTTATGAATTTTGTAATACTGACTGAAAGGCTGATAACACAGCTTGCTTTTGATACCAAATTTATCACATAGAGCCTAGATAAATAATGTCTCTATCTTGCTAGCATTCCTTTAAGTTTTCTTTACAAATATCTGAACACAAACTCATACTCTCTCTCCTGTTTCGGGTAAGTGTACTGATTGACATTGTGTCAAATTGAGGTGTGGGAAGCGTGGCTGGATCTGGTTGGCGATTCCATGCCCTGGAGTGCGGAGGCCCCACTCTCAGCCCACCCTAGAGGGACTGAGAACAAAAAGAGTATATAAAAGGGTTGAGGGAGGCCTCTGTGTGATTGATCAAAGAGCTTGATTGATGCAGCCTTGCCACTTTAGGGGAGCTCTGAACTTCACAGCAACTTCCTTAGAGGAGCTCTGGTCTTCCTAGTCCATGTGGAAGGAAGAGAGAGAGAGAGAGAGAGGCTTGATGGGCACCGCAGCTGCTGCTCCTTCTGTTTTCTTCATTGTTTTCTGCTGCCATGAACTGCTGCCATCTTCCTTAGAGCCAGCCAAGTATGGACTAAAACCTTCTCTAACTGTGAGTTGAATAAATCCTTTCTTCATTTTGAGTGCTGGGTATTTGTCCCAGCAATGAGTGAAAAGCAATTGAGACAATAAGTACAACTTTAGCAATACTCATAAAATTATTCTAGCACCAGGGTCTGGAAGGATATGAACACAGTTTGCAGGCATTACTTTTCCAACTAGGTAATGGTTGATAAGGATTGCAAATACAAACATAGAAGGCTAGACATTATGATATTAATGCAATACAGGAAACAAAAATAAAAGAATCCATGCTATGTGTTGCTATAATGTTATATAGTGAAACCAAATTTCTGACTCAATTATTTTGATTTCTTGCCCATCTCAGTAATCAGAGAATAGTTTTTCTTTCAATTAAAAGAACAGAGATGACTACCTTGTAGGGTTACAAAGATGTGCTGATGTCTACTGCTTGAATCATTAGTGAATAAAAAATAGATTGAAAATCATAAGTGCTATTGATGTTACTAAAGTTTCCAAATTAAAACAGTAGAGTAAACCAAACTTTTAAAGTTAACTCTTAATATGATGATTTGTAAAGGGCTCAAGTCAACAACTTCTGACATTGCCAGTCCTACCAATAACCGACTGCTATTATGGACTATTGGACTATATCAGATTATTTTGCTGAATTCATGCACCTACAATATTTAAGTGGCAATGGAATACCCATCTCTGACAAAACTTAACAAAAAAGGGGATGCAAATGAAGGACCTTTTGTATCTGTATATATAAAATAGGGAAGATATACAGCTACTTTCTCTTAATTCAATGAGAGGAAAGATGGTACTAACAGTGTTTGGACAGGATATCGTGTCTGTATCTTGTACTATGAATAACTACTAAGAAAACAACAATATGTAATGTATTAGCTATCAAAACTGTCCTATTAATTGGTTTTGAAACTGTCTCATTGAGCTCCAGTGGCGCAATTGGTTAGCGCGTGGTACTTATACTGAAACTGTCTCATTGCTATTTGTTTCTCAATAAAATTAATTAAAAAATAAAATTAACTTGAAGGTTAAATCTAGGCCTAAGTCTAGGGCTATGGCTTTATGTCTGGTTGAGGTTGTTACCAAATTGTAGACTTTTATGTTACTTGCTTTATATTTTAAACTAAGCACATTCAGTACTATTAAAACTATCCTAAGACTTAGGAACATTAGGATTTTTGTCCAGTTTTAAAATACTTGACAAAAATATAAGGAATTTTTCAGAACTTTCTGGCTCACTAAGACAAATCATTGCAATAACTAGGGCAGCATTCTGGCCTAGAAATAAACTTTATAATTCAATTCTGCTGTTTCCTGGTATGATCTGATGAATACAGAAGCATTGCTCAATAGCAGATAAATTGCTGTAATTCAAAGAAATGGTTCCAATACGGCCAGAAAATGAATATGGTACATTTTTCATGAGCTCAAAATACATAAGTCTTGACTCTGAAATAACAGAAACGAGGTGCCCTGAAATAAGTTATTTACACAGAGAACAGAAGTCTGAACTATTATTGTAATATGATTTGGTCCTTTACATTTCATCTGAAATAACGAATGTACAAAATTTGGGTAATTATAGCTCTGCCTTTTGTAGTGATAGAAAGATTTATATGTAATTTTTAGCAGAACAACTTATCTTTCTTACACAGAGTAATGCACCATTTGAAAAATGTATGTTTTTTATATGGTAGTTTGAAGGTACTTTACCTGGAAACTAACATACATAGTTTTCTGATTTGCAGTTGTTAATGAAAATTAGACATCTGTTTATAATTTGAAGTAGTGGTTTATGGTGAAGATATATAAAACAAACTCAACTATAATGTATTTTAGGTTATAAACTTGGAAAATAAATTATTTAAACTGGAAGCATACTGTTTTAATGAGTAAAAATGTACGAATGCAGGGTTTTTTCATGAGCTTAACACAAAGTAGTTTAGGGTAGATGAATGTATACAGAAGTAAAAGGTAAATAAGACAAGCCTAAAACAATTTTACTGATAGAAAAAAATAATAAAAGCTCATAAGATGGTCAACAACTTACTACAACTGGACTGCAGAGATAGCTCAGTGATGTAAGCATTTGCCTCGGCCTACCCCAGTTCAATCCCCAGTACCACATGCTGTGCTGGCCCTGGAACCCTGGGTGCTCCATGCCTGCCACCATAACTGGGCATAGTAGCACATGCCTGTAATCCCAGCACTAGGGAAGCTAAAAACAGGAGGAGCAGCACAAATCTGAGCTGAGTAGTGAGACCCTGTACCAAGTACATAAAATGTAAAAAACAATTAACTTATTACAGCTGATGATTTTTGGATTAGCTTCTACTTATCAGTACTATGAGAGATCATGGATATATAAATTAATTTTATGCCTTTTATTCTCAGGGTGCTCCAGACACTTAGCAACTAAAGGAAACCAATTAACATTCCAAAAATGACATGATAAATGCAAAATAAAAACCTTAAAATGCAATTGTGGGAGAATAAATAGGTGCAGGTGATTCTGCATCCCAAAAAAGGATTTGGAGAATTCACATATTAAGAAAGTTTTAAAGGATTCTCTGGGAGAGAAGTTCCAATAGTGTTGTAGGCTGATGAAATGGCATGAACAAAAATTTCAAAGCATGAAAACACATGCCTTGTTCTGAGAAAGCTTTAAGCCACTCTGTATTATGGATACATAGACCTTGCAAAGGAGCAATAGTTCATTTTAGAAAACCATGATGCAGAAAGTGAAAAGTGAAAGCTGAGGCCCAAGATATGAAAGGTCATGCAGTCACTGGCAGAAAGACAGAATACTGAGTTGGAAGTGATTTTAGTGTGGTCCCCAAAGCCCGTGTCAAAGCCCATGGGTTTTTAAGCTTAGTCATGAAGGCAGCACTGTTAAGAGATGTGAGAAACTTTAAAAGGTTGGGCTTAATGGACATCAGATAGGTTAATGGACACTTTGATCTTGATTCTCAAGAGGGATTAATGGTTTTAGTCACTTTAGGGATTAATAGTGTTGTAGTCACTGGAATACAACACTTGACAATTGTGCTTGAAGGAGGAGGGATGTGTTTTCACGCACAGTTTCAGAAATTTAGTACATAGCTGGTAAGCTCAAATGCAGAAATGGCAAGATAGAAGGGTCTACCTGGAAGAGAAGCTGTCTAGGCCATGGTGGTGAGGAAGCAGAGATAGAAGAGAGGAGACAGGGAGGGAGACACAGCTTTTAGACTATGCCCAATCCCTCAGTGACTACCTCTTCCAATCAGCCCAGTCTCTTAAGAGCAGGTCCCCTTCTGTGCCCCCAGGGTCCAACACCTGCCTCAGCACAGGAGGACTGGGAGGTACTCTCCAGATTCAAGGTGCAGCCAGCGCTGATCCATGAAGTAAGACCCCACAAAAGAAGGTTGTTTTGGAAGAGCAAGAGTGGCCTCTTACCAGACCCCAGCCTCTCATCTCCACAAAAGAAGAGCTTCTCTGGGTGCAGCCTTTTCCCTTCCTATGTTCCTCCACACTGTGAAGCCACCAAAGGCTCTTGCTGAGGTTCCTCTCCAGTGGAAGTGCTAAATGCTGTCCTTTTAATTTTCAAAATTGTGAGCTTAATAACAAGCTTTTCTTTACGAAGTCCCCAGCCTGAAATAATCTGTTATGTCAACAAAAAAATAGACTAACATAAAAGGTGTGAGAGGAGTTATGCACACAGAGATATAAATACATGAAAAAAAAAAAAAGGTTCTACGTTGCTGGTCATTAGAAAGTGCAAATTCAAACAACACTGCGATTTCATCTTACTCTAGGAATAATGGCTATCACTATGAAATAAAATAATAATAGGAGCTAGGGGTGGTGGCCCACATCTGTAATCCTAGCATTTGCAAACCTGAGGCAGGAGGGATCACTGTGAGGTTAAGACCAGTCTGGACTACATAGTTGTGAGTTTCAGGTCAGCCTGAACTGACCTTGTCAGTAAGACTCCCATCTCAAAATACAAAAAGAGGACATCGATTGAAAATAAATCTTGTTGAGTGGGGAAAAATCCTTCTTATATTGTTGGTGGGAATCAAAACTAGTACAATCACTGTGCAAATCAGCATCAAGTTTCCTCACTTAAAACAGACATTCCTGTGTAGTGTCTGTTTTAATATGTACAGTGATAGGCATGTGTCTAGTTTTAGCTTCAGGCATGTGAAAAGCCAGTTTTTCCGGCACCATTTATTAAAGAGGCTGTCTTTCTTCCAGTGATCATGTTTGACCACTTCATCAAAATAAGGTGGCTGAGTGTGTTTCCAGTTGTGTCTGAATCTTCTAACTGAAGATTCCATTGATCTTCAGGTCTGCCTGTATCCCAGTACAATGCTGATTTTATCACAGTAGCTTTACAGTATCATTTCAGGTCAGGGATTGTTATACCTCCTGCCTTTCCTTTGTTTCTCAGGATTGCTTTGGATGATCTAGGTTTCTTTTCATTCAAAACGAATTTGAAGAAAGTTTTGTCTAGCTATGTGAGGTTATACTAATGGTATTTTAATTGGGATTGCATAGAATCTATAACAATTTTGGGAGCGTGAACATTTTCACAATGTTAGTTCTTTCAATTCTGGAGCATGGAATATATTTCCATTTTCTCAAATTCTCTTTTAATCTCTTTTGTCAGAGTACTGTTATTTTCACTATATTAATCTTTTACTTCCTTTGTGAGATTAATTCCTAAGTATTTTTTTTTTTTTTGGATGTTGTTGTGACAGGCATGTGTTACCTAATTTCTCTTTCTCAATACATTCATTGTTTGTGTACAAAAATGCTGCTAATTTTGGGGTGTTGACTTTGTATCCTGCTACCTTGCTGAATTTGTTGATTAAATCTACAGGACTATTTTATATTCCCTTTGAAAAAAATTTTAAAAAGGCATTCCATTCCACCCACTTACTACCTTTCTAGGTATCTTCCGGAAAGAATTTAGAAACATCACAGTGCTGGGATGTAGGTATACCCATATTTTTAATTGCACAATTTATAATTCAGTTCAGGAACTTAATCCAGTCCTCAATTCTGGGAAAGATTGTCATGGTGATGATATGGATTTCTCTAATGGAAGCAAAACTTCACCTAACCCTTCTGTTCATGAATTGTCAGCTATCAGAAGCATTCATGGGGCCAGGAACATGGCTCAGTAGAATAAGCGCTTGCCTGGCAAGTGCAAGGGCCTGAGTTCAATCCCTGGTCCTGCCAAAAAAGAAAAAAATAAATAAATAAAGCATTCATGAACCCAGGTAGCACTGCAGATGAGTGGATAAAGGAAATGGGATGTTTGGACACAGGGGACTACTACTTGGCTATAAAGAAGGATAAACCTGAGTATGGGCAGGAAAGAGAAGCACCATGATGTTACGTGACATTAATCAGACAGGCAAGCTTGAAATATAAAATATAAATAAATCAAATATCAAAATAAATTATAAACAGTAGGGAACAGGAATATAGGTGTTTTACAACAAGCAAGAGGTCTGAGCTCCATAAGCAAGACATGAGAGGGAAGAGCAGGAAGTGGACAGAGAATTAGGAGGTTTCACTCAAACATGCTTCATGCTCACACTAAGTGCATTCGTTGTGTATCATAAACATGTACTAAGAAAAAATGAACCCCAAGGTAATTAGGTGTTTATCTCCAAAATGCCATCATCGTAGCAAATGTTGATTTAGTTCATAAGTGGATATGTCTATGTAAGTTTAAGACGCATGACTGATATCAATGTCAAAATGACAGAATATTAAAAATATGAAGCTCTAGAAGCAAATTTTAGAGTGCTCAGTTTTAGAGGGGATAATTTTTCCTCTTCCTTGTCTATGAATATTTCTCTGTCTAGGTACATTAGAATACTGTACTCCAGCTGTGCTTTTCCTTTCTGTGATTCCTTCTCTTTGTTTTCTTTTCAAAATTTAGGCTATGCCTTTTTTCATCATATTATGCCATGTAAACAGGGCCGCTGGTGTAGTGGTATTATGCAAGATTCCCATATTATGCCATATTATAATTCTGTGAAAGAAGATGTTGGAAAAATTAATAACTCAAGGAACTAATACATAATCTTAGTCAGCTGTCGTTATACAACAGCTGGGTCAATACCTTCCTTGCATTCTCCTTTAACATCGCTGAGAAATCGAGCAGGTAGTAATTTCTTATTCAGTGAGAAACCCTCTGCAGCTTTTCAGCTGGTCTATATCTCCATCTTACATTTTCAGGTGGCAAAGAACCAGTGTCTATTAATGTTAAGCAGCTTTATGAAAACCAGTTGTCTTAGTTATATTCTTTCTTCTTTTTTTTTTTTTTTTTTTTTTTTTTTTTTTTTGTCTTTTTGAGACAGGGTCTCACTATGCAGTTCAGGCTGGCCTTAAGCTCACTTTGTAGCTCAGGCTGGTCTCGAACTCACAACAATCCTCTTGCCTCAGCCTCCTGAGTGCTGGGATTACAGACATGTGCCACCATGCCCGGCTCTTAGTTATATTCTTGTTGCTGGTGCAACATACCTGACCACAAGCTAGGCAAGGAAAGGCTTATATTAGCGGAAGGTTTGTAGCAGCTTCATTAGTTCACAGCTGTCTGGGCCTGAGGCAGGGAAGCATGGCAGAAGGGAAACAGTCCATGGCAGAGCATGAAGCCTTCCTTCCATTTTCTCTTTTTATTTCTTCCAGGGTACGAGCCTATACCCAAAGTGGGTCTCCTGTCTTTAGTATGTCCATCATCCACATTCAGAACTATGTGTAACCAATCAGTGGACTAATACCATATCACACACCATAATCGAATATCGCACGTCCATGATCCAGTCATTACCTGAACCTGCACCAATGTGTGTGTAATGTTTTAGGGGAACATCTGGATATAAACCATAACACTAACTGGTATTAGATATAAGATTAATCATATTACTGTCATTGTAATATGCTCTTCATCTGGTAAAAGAAAAATAGCCATAATTAACATAGAGGTGAGGACCTGGGAGATAGCACAGCAGAGTAAGTGCCTGCTTTGGCGAGCACAGGGACCAGGGTTCAATCCCTGGCACCACAGGACATGCTGGCCCCACCCGCAGGGCCTGCTGAGCTGGCAAGTAAAGCCGCATGGTGGCGCACGCCTGTAATGCTAGCGCTGGAAGCTGAAAACCTATCACTACCAGTGCGTGCTGCACAGTGAGACCCTGTACCAAATACATCAAAAATGAAAAAAAAGAGAGAGAAGTGAATTTCTTGTGTGTGTGTGTGTGTGTGTGTGTGTGTGTGTGTATTTTAGGGAAGGGTCTACAGGGTGTTCAGGGTCTCACTACTAGATCAGACTCTTAGTGATCCACCTGTTTACAGCTTCCCGAGAGCTGGGATTACAGGCAAGCGCCCCACACCCAGTCTCAATTGCCCTATCAGTGCATCCGAGGGGCAGGGCCAACACGGCAGGCCCTGAGATCCAGCCCCCAGCCCCGGAGCCAGCTTGCAGGTGCTTCAATTTGATGAGCTGTTTGACCATCCCTTAGAGGTGAATTTCACACAGTTCTTTTTAGAGTCTTAACTACGCATCCACAGTATGCATCCTGGCAGGAAAAAAATAGTGCTAGTACCAAATGAAAACAGAAATGGAACAAAACAGGTTGGCAGAGGTCTGTTCTCATCAAAAGAGAGAAGCTATCCAGCCTGTGCTTTTGACAGAACTACATAAGGTACCCTCCTTTGAAAGTGGCCAAAAGCCCAGGCTTTGATCAGTCTGTTGGAAGATGAACCTAATAATTTACATGATGTACATCACAAAGAGATATTTGCTATTGAATAACAAATAGAAAATGATTACACTTTGATTTTGAACTTCTATAATTGATGTGCAACAAAAAAGAGAAGCTCATTGATAATTTTTATGTTTTTTACTCCACCCCCACATAGTTATTGTTTTGGACTTTGTAGCAAAATGTAACAGTTAGCAATAAAATAATGAAGCAAATCCAAATCCAAACACAATGTAGTTTCCATTTTACTTGCAGTAGACCTTGCTAGGAAAAAAAGTCTAGTAATCTGAAATTATGTTTCATCTACCTTATCAATTTTTATAATGCATACTGAGGCCCAGGTGAGCCCACTGACTTGAGATATAACTGTGTTTAATACAAGTGGCCTCAGCCCCATGGGAGGTTAAGTATAAATTAAACATGATAAGTATCTAAATAATATAATTCTCAAAATTGTAATAAATGTTGTAGTAAAAGTGGGAGACCTGAGAGTGGGAAGGCAAAGGAGAGGAACATAATTTTCAATAAGACAGTTGAGGGCTGGGCATGCTCCTCCGTCATCCGGGCTGCTAGCACACAGCGCAAGGCCCTGGAATCAGTCCCAGAGCTGCAATCAATAGTATTGAAATGAAATTTAAAAAGATGATCAAGGATAGGGAGCAGAATTTGAGGAAAAGAAAACAGGAATTTGGAGCAAGGATGTTTCTGATGGAAGGACCAGGAATTGCGCGTGTGCTGCTAAGAGTGCAGCAAGGGCGGGATGCTCAAAAGCGGGATGAAACCACACGTGGGGATGTGGGGTCAGGAACAAAAGGGAGTGCAGGAGAGAGCCACGCAGAAGCGCGGGCAGGGCACTGAAAGATGCAGGTGAGAGCAGGGAGATAGCTCAGTGGAATAAGTGTTTGCCTGGCAAGTGCAAGGTCCTCATTTTGATCCCTGGTACCATTAAAAAATAAAAAAGAATTACCCTAGGTATTTTCTTTAAGGGCTAGTCAAATAGCTCAGCAGATTAAAGTGCCTGCAAACAGGCACAGGGGCCTGGGGTTCGATCCCAGGCCTGCTGTGCTGGCCTGCCCCCTGATGATGCTGAGACAGCAACTGAGACTGGACGTGGTGGCGCTTGCCTGTGATCCCAGCTCTTGGGAGGCTGTGAACAGGTGGATCACTAAGAGTCCAATCTAGTAGTGAGACCCTGAACACTCTGTAGACCCTTCCCTAAACTCCAGAAAAAAACAAAAAAGAAAAGAAAAGAAACAAAGAAAGACGCAGGTGGAAATAATGCAAGACTTTTCAGGTCATTTGATAAAATTTGATTTTACTATGAATGAAGTGGGAAAACATGTAATTTCTTAAACATGGGACTAATCAGATGTGGATTTCACTTTCCAAGATTTATTCAGCAGCTATCATAAATGAAGGGTAGAAGGATAAAGGAAGAATCAGGTGAACCAGTGAGGAGGCAACTGGAGTAAAACAGGTGAGAGCGACGTGATTCATACCAGGGCAATAGAGAAAGGCAGGAGGTGAAGCCGATCTCTAGATGTATTCTGAAGGTTTGTCAGTAGTTTAGATTTGGTTCGATAGTTTAATTTTCTCTTTGCTATTAAATTCACAAGATGATCATATAATGCTAAATCACTTACTCAAAATGCTGAATTAATTACTCCCTTTCAAGTATATTTGCATTTTCTGACAGGTGGATGATAAAGTGTGTAGTTTATCTATCATTTGCCATTGCTGTAAATGGTGTGTAGTTAGTATTCCTCCAAATGTATGTCAATAGGGTTTCTTGAGACATTAAAGAAATATGTTTGATCTCCAACACAGACTCAAAAATTAATAGACTAAATATGAATACTTTAGCTCTTATAAATTTTAAAGTTTATGTGTAAGTCTTAGCACAAAATGAAATGTCCAGTACCATTGATAAATTTAAGCTCTGGGGCTGTCCTGGCAGCTCAGTGGGCTAAAATGCCTGCTTAGCAGAGCACAGCGGCCCAGGTTTGATCCCCAGTGTGCCATGCCTACCCTGCCCATGGGGCACACTGAGGCAGCGAATGAGACTGGACATTGTGGCACACGCCTGTAATCCCAGCATTTGGGAGGCTGAGAACAGAGAATCACTATGAGTCCAATCTAGTGGTGAGACCTTGTAGACCCTGTTCTAAGTACAGAAAAAAAAAAAGAGATCAATTTAAGCTCTATTGTAAGAAAAACAAAATGATAAAGTTCCCATATTTGACACCAGTTGAACATGTGTCTGATTTTTATCTTCTTTTGGTGAAAATATGCATTTTAGTAATGATTTGGGAAAATCATAACTAAAATCATAACTTGCCCTAAAGTGAGAAAAATGACACAAATTATGATTTGAATATTTAAGCTGAAATTTAACTTATTCATATTAGCTAATTTAATATTTTTATTATTTTTGTCTAAACCCCATAATATAAATTAAAATAATTCTTCCAAAAAAATCTGGGAATATGTCCAGTCATCAGAAAATCAAAACATCTTACTTGTTTTATTGAAAATAACCACATATTTCATATACAGGCTCAGTTTACATGATCATTAAATTGATATTTAAATTTTATTGTGATTGAAGCCAGAATTTTTCTCATTAGAAAAAAATAAGCACAATATTAATAACTACAATGATAAATTTGTGCTATTTAGGGCACTGAGCACAATGATTACAGATATGTTTTCACAGAACTTCATGTAACACCAGAGTTCAGTTAAGAAGTACTTTTAAAGTAAGTGCTCTTTCAAAATCTGTATTCATCAGAAAGTTTTATAACTATCATTTTAAAACTCACCTTTTGAAATCCTTGTAGAATAGATGTTATTAAAAAAAAAAAAAACACCAAGAACTATTTCATGAGTATCTTTCTGGGGATTTTTGTTTTTTTCTATTTTCTGCCTTTCAATTCCAAACCAAAGACAAAAAAAATTTACTTTTAAATATTTTAGGGCTGGGGAGGCGGCTCAGTGGAATAAGTGCTTCCCTGGCAAGCGCAAGAGTCTGAGTTCAATCCCTGGTTCCGACAAAAAAATAAAATAAAATAAATAAATATTTTAATATCAAGTAGAAAATAATTCAGGTGGAAGCTCAGAGAGACATTATAAATGCTTAACCTTCTCAACAAACCATGAAGAATGAATACAGACAATAAAATCTGAAAGGTAGGGCCGACGAGATAGCTCAGCGGACTAAACCCAGGGTTCCATCCCTGGTCCTGCATGCCACGCTGGCCCCGCGCCCCAGGGCATGCTGAGCCAGTGCCCAAGTGGGGTGTGGTGGCACCAGCACCTGTAATCCCAGCGCTGGGGAGGCTGAAAACAAGAGGATCACTGTGAGTGTGAGCTGCATAGTGAGACCCTGTACCAAATACACAAATGAAAAGAAAAAATCTAAAAGGCCCATTAATATCTGCTTACAATGAAACTATTCAGTACGAATCTGCACTACTGCAGCCAGACTCATTAAGCTCACATACCCTGCATGCCCATCTGTAGACATAGATAGGAGCAGTCCATTGTACGGGCAGGACTCATTACCTTTGCTAAGTGGCACACTTGCAACTCCCCAACCTCACTGACAATGAAATCACCCAGAGAAGAACTCTCAGAAACCCAGGATCTAGGTTTGTATTTCCCTAATTGCATAGATATCTCTCATGCCTCCAGATATTTTTACTTTTGAGACAGCCTGCAGTTCTGCTTGCCAACCTGAATCTTATTTCACAAATTTGTTAGCAGTTGGTATGATCATAAGCCAGTTTTTATGTAAATTAGTGATCCTTCTAATCAATTTTTAACTACAAAATTAAATTTTTTAAACTTTTGAGCAAATGATGTTTTAAAGAATAAATAATGTAGCAAATCTGCATCTTTGTTTGGATTCACATTCCACTAAGGCTTTTCACTTTAAGAATTCATATTTCTATCATGCCAATTTAAGTTTTCTCATAGATATGTGGTTTTCGTAAGGTGCAATATAGTTCATTTCTATGAAAAGATTCACTGTACCTTTTCAGGCTAATGATAGTTTTGTTCATTAAAATATGGTGATATTGGCATATTTTTGTACTAGTTTAAGCAGTATGTTCACATCAGTTATCTATCTATTATCTATCTATTTTTATATATTTGGTACAGGGTCCCATGACACAGCTTGGACTCGTAGTGACCCTCCTGTCTCAGCCTTCCCGGCAATGGGATCACAGGCATGCACCACCTCACCCAGCCTCAGCTGCAGGGCACTGGGGGTGGGGCTGGCACAGCGTGTGGTACCAGTGATTGAGCCCAGGTCCCAGTGAATGCACTGAGCTATAACATCCACCCCAGCGATTTAATCTGAACAATTAATTTGAAGACAACATAGGTAAGACAACAATCTTTATTGTATTAGTGAAGTTCTGTTTCTTTTATTTTCTTTCTTTTTTTTTTTTTTTTTTTTTTTTTTTTTTTTTTTTTTTTTTTTTTTTTTTTTTTTTTTTGGCAGGACTCAGATTGAACTCAGGCCCTTGTGCTTGTCAGGGAAGCACTTATTCCACTGAGCCATCTCCTGCGTTTCTGAGGTTCTGTTTCTAATGATTTATTTTTACTACTTGTTTTATTCTTTAAACAATGTAGTTTGTTCATAAAGGCAAAGTACCACAAAATAAAATTGCTACTTTTAATTCCAAAGTTAATTATTTCTTTTGGTTGTCTGAACCAATGTAGTTCCAACTACAAGTTAAGAAAATAAGATATACATATAGTTTTGGATTTTTTTTTTTTTTGTCTTTTTGAGACAGGGTCCTACTATGCAGTTCAGGCTGGCCTTAAGCTCACTTTGTAGCTCAGGCTGGTCTCGAACTCACAACAATCCTCCTGCCTCAGCCTCCTGAGTGCTGGGATTACAGGCATGAGCCACCACGCCCTGCTTGGATTTTTTTTTTAAGACAGCATCTTACTATGTAGGTCAGTCAGGCGACCTTTAAATTCACTAAGTAGCCCAAGCTTGCCTCAGACCCATAGTGATCCTCCTGCCTCAGCCTCCTGAGTGCCATACTACAGGGTGTACTGCCACACTTGGCTTCTAATTATTTACAAAATGCAAGTTATTTTATTATCCCACACAATAACCAGTATGAACCGGGGATTGAACTCAGGCCTTTGCGCTTGCCAAGCAAGCACTTATTCTACTGAGCCATCTCCCTGGCCCTGCGATTAAAATTTAATGTCTGGTGAGTTATTGTTCTGTGGTTGTGCATATGGATATGCACACCTATTTCAGTATTTCAAAGATAAAGTGACTCAACCTTTACCACAAAACAGAATACCTGTGCTGGTATTTATCTTTTAAGTCTTAATAATATACAACTTATTCTCAAATACAATTATCTGATTCTTTCAGCTACTTCCACAATAACCAAGGATAATTGTGAATTTAGAAATTTAAAGATCAAGCCATATCCACCTGTCACTCAATATTATGGACGCTTCAAACATATATGGGACGTACTGTAAACACAAAGAGGTTAACATTGTAATTTTTTATTTTCACTCCTTTCAATTTTAATATGAGATTAATCTTTGCTATTATAAATCGAGTGATTTTTATTTTTTCAAAATTTTATTTTGAAAAGTAAAATAAGCACACAAAAAAAAAACTAAATAGAAATGAAGCCAGAAAGGGTATCGTATAAAAAATACATGTTGCAGATTTTCAGAACAAGAATAGCAAGTTAACAATGTTTATTATATTATCTACTTTTATTATCCAATCTGTTGCTCAGATGAACAGATATAGTTATGTAAGACTGTACAAATAATTGAATATTAATGCTTGCTTTCAATAAACCTTAATTTTTTTGTTGTTTTTTACTTTAAAAAAGTTATTTTAAAGAGAATGTAGGGGCTCGGGAGACAGTTCAGTAGATTAGGCGCTTGCCTGGCAAGTGCAAGATCCTGAGTTCAATCCCTGGTACTGCAAAAAAATTAAAATAAAAATAAAGTAAAGGAAGTGTAATAATAACTTATAGAACATTAGAAATAGTACACATTAGAAGAGCAAGATGAGATGACCATATACTGGTCATTGCACATTGCTGTCCTTGATGTAGTTCTTAGATCACACATGTCAGCCATCTCAGCCATCCTGGGTACAAACTCACATGATTTTCCCTCCCTCCTTCTTTCCTATCTTTTCTCCTTTCTCTCATCTTCATTGTTTAACCCTTATGTTCAGTTTCTTTCTCTTCTACCATATCTATTATATCTGTCTGGTTAAGTTTCTAAAAGACATGTTTCACTCACATTTTGGCTATGTAGGTGTTATTAAAGATTTTCCACAATGACTTTGTAAATTTGATATGATAACAATAAATAGCTTATTTTAGAATACATTAAAAGAATCAAAACAAATACTTTGTTGTTGACACTATCATTTGTTTTATTTTTGGTTCTTAGAGTCAATGTCCTCATCTAGTTCAATATTCTTTTCTTGGTGAAGCTGTGCATTTAGGTAAATCCCTGTCATAGCCTAAGGTTCTCTCTCTGTATTAACTGAATGAGTGAATGGAAATGGGAATGAAACTGATTTCTTGTCATTGTGTTAACAATGAATTTCTAAATTCTTATGTTATCTTTTATCATTATAAATCTGTTCCCTATTATCCCTTTAATTAAGTGATGCTGTACTTGTTCATTTTTCTGCTTGCTTTTCCTCAACTCTATTGAACCTGAAGAGAACTGTCAGTGGAGATAAATCACCTGCAAGATGGAATGATTCAAACTGTTTTCATTTTACCTTTGTTGTCCCCCTTGTGTTAGTCTTCCCTCTCATAATTTCTCCTACCTTTTTTCAAGTCTGCTGTCTTCTTTCCTCCTAACTTACTGCTGCAGATAATAAAGCGTGAATTCTGCTTGTGTTCTTCCATCCTTCATTAAATCCTTGTTCCTGTCAATAGCCAAGTCTAACTGATGGATGAATTTTCACCTCAAAAGCATTACTTGTAGAAAGATAGCATGATGTTCATAGAAACACATTTAGTTTATATTTTCATAATTCTGCTCCTAACAGTGGTGTGATTATTAACAAATTATGACTTTGCAGACATGCAGAGGTTTTAGCCAGCTGGATATGACTCTTGAGGTTGGGGAAGACTTTTTTCCAGGGACTGTATATGTACAGAAGAGACCTTGTTCTAAAAGTTGAAGTAGAGCCTCCTAGGTAGGTGATATTTTGATGGATGCACTTGGGAAGGGTGATGAAGTATCTCAGTACAAAATCCTCCCACCTCCTTGAAGAAAGATTTGTTTTGTTTTGTCTGGAAAAAAAAAAAAGAGGAGTAGATGCTCAGCAAGCTTGTAGGTCCTGTGCCAAGAATTATGATACTTGCTTTTCACAGCAAGACTTAATGGAATAGAAATGGAATGACAGATAAATTGTTTGCATTCATTACTGATGACTCATAACGTGGGTGAGGTTTTGTGTACTAAAAGCAGATCCTTAGAACATGCCATTGGATAAGATCAGTTCACCGTCTGAGAACCACTGACCCAGAGTGGTTGAGAGATGCGTGAAGTCATCCCGACTGAAGTTAGATGCAATAGATGCAGAAGATGGCCAGATTAAAAAGAGAACTGCCATATACAACATAGATACAAAAGCAAGATTTTAGTTTTCACTTTTTCAATTTGGAATGATTTATTTTGCAGCACTACTGTGCCAATTATTTTTATTTTTTTCCTAGTCTTTTACGTATTTATTTGTCTGGTACAGGGTCTCATTATGCAGCTTGGAGTTATAGGGACCCTCATGTCTTAGCCTCCCGAGCACTGGGATTACAGGTGTGCACCACCACACTCGGTCTTGTGGCTGGCACATCATGGCTGGGGCTCTGGGGCCAGCAGGGCATGCGTACTGGGGATCGAACTGGGTCCTTTTGCTTGCCCGGCTGGCCTTTAGACCACCAAACTATCTCCTCAGCCCATACTGTGGCAATTTTTGATGTCCTTTGTGCTAATAGTTTTGTTCTTGGATTAGCACTGTCTTCCAATTGTATCTTTCCATTCTCTATTTACTTTTTCTATGCTAGATTATTTCTAATGATGACTTTTATTTTCACTGACAATCAGAAATTGAGCTGTGCAGAAAAAGAAGGGCCATTCAAAGGGCTATCAAATAGAGGACAATGTAAATGAAAAGCACATTTTGATATAAATTTCTATTTATCTTCATAGTAAATAAATTTATTTATCTGCTCCTCAAATGACATTGCTAGCATGCACAGGTTGACATACAGTACATTTTGTACTTACTATTTACAATTTAAAGTAATATTTTCCCTCTAAATCTGTAAGTACAAAAGCTGAACAATGAGATAATGCCATTTGGGATTTGTCATATCTCATAGCTTAAAGAACTAATCTTTAGCAAATATTTAAAAAATCAATGTGGATAAAGTCAATTAAATGCTGTAATTGTAGAAAAAATCCATAAGTTTCACTTCAAAATATATTGTACAGGGCGGGGAAGATGGCTCAATGGAATAAGTGCTTCCCTGGCAAGTGCAAGGGCCTGAGTTCAGTCCCTGATTCTACCAAAAAAAAAAGTATTGTACAGATCTTTTATGAAAGAGGGAAAAAAATCACCCTCAAAATAAGTAAGGCAAGCAGATCTTTAAAAAGAGGAACAAGAATGAAAGAAAAAAACATAAATTGAGCCCATATATCTGGTTAAGTTATTCACAATAGCCATCAAATGACATGAAATGCTTTCCAAAAGAAACTGAAGAAAACAGAAACAGCTCTCCACTGATGGAGTAAATCTGTTTTAAAAGCAGCCTGCTATATATCCAGGGGCCAATGGCAGGTCTCTCTTTCACTCTGGCTCCTTTAGAGGCCGTAAATGACAGCTTCATTCTGGAATGAATAGGAATACATGGACAATTTTCCAAGAATAAAAGTCAATTTAGATGAGCAGAAAATACAGATTTCAAAAATTATCCATATGGGAACCAAGTAAAAATAATCAAATGAGTATGATATGACCATCTCAGGCTAAGAATATGTAAAAATACTGGAATAGAAAAAAATCTATAAGAGCTTTTATAAAAATCACACATTATTTTTTGACTTATTTTAAAACTCCTATTTTGCATATGCTCCTAAAGTACTCCTAGGCAGGTTAAAGTGGCATCTTATCAAATATGGTTCTATTCCGCTTTCCCCTGAAATTACATTATTTTATCTCCCTCTTCTCAAAATTATGAAAATTAGTTTGTCTGAAGTCCAATAAAGCACCAATACTTGTGCACTATCAAATTTTTAAAAACTTGGAAGCAATTTTAAAATGACTGAATATTGTTATTTTCAAAGGAAATATCTTTTGCTACATTTTCTACAACAACTAAGATATCTCTATGAAATACAGACTTTCATAATTGCAATTGGATTGTGGCATCCTGATTTAGAGCTAAAATAGCCTTGTTTTTATTATAGAGTAGTGTTTTAGCTGTGTAAAATCTGGAACACTCAAACTTGGTTACATTTAGAATCCCTTTCTTTTCTCAGGTACTTGGAATATACCAGAAGCACTGTCGCGCCCAGCAGGTGTGCTTCCAAAGGAACTTGGCGCCCTGCTTTCCAAGTCTAATTTTATTCCCTTTCTCCTAGTTTGGTGAGGCCCAATATCAACTTGTCAATTAATCAGAATTTATTTTTTTAATTAACTTTACTGAAAATCAGTAATTACATAGCATATTAAAAATTGTAGACAAATATTAAAATGTGAAAGATATAAGCTATAGAGAGAGTGAATTTTAGAAATATTTCTGAAATGAATACATAGCATGAGATTAATAATAGATTGCATATTGTAAATAAATTATTTACAAATTTAAATGAATATAACAATAAAAATTGTGCAAAATGAAAATGAAGAAAGAATTTACAGATCAGTCATATAGTAGTTTACTCTGTGTCAAAATCAAGAAACTTACATTCATATAATTAGAATTCTCAAAGTAAAAAGCATTAAGTAATAAATATTTAAAGAATTAAAATTTCAGATTTTAGCTACTAGGAAGAAACCTATCATCTTTCTCCAGGAAATCCAATGTAATTAACCCTGCATTTCTTCAGAATTTTCTTTGGCTTTGTGTTCCTCAGAAATATTCTTTTCTTAATTGTGTATTGTTTTGAAACTTTGATACCGCCCTTAAGCTACAGTAAAGGCTATTCTGGTGCTAAAATATGCTTGGTTTAAAAAACAAACAAATGAGTATTTGTCCAGTATTTTCTCCCCAAACTCTTTTAATTGTTCATTTTTGGAGCCTTAAAACCCAAATCTTAGCAAGCAAATCTTCAAGAGATGTTTTAATTGTTTTTTGCAATCTCCTTTCTTACTACAACCACTTTCTTATTTTCTTCTTGTTGGTACAATACGCTCCTGCAAGGCAATATGTTTGATAGTATTACTATCAAGAATGTTCTTCTCTGCATTTTCTATTTAGAAAAATCATATTTTTCCTGAAAGTCTCTATGTCAAATCTACAGCTTAGTCCTTAAGGACAAAAACTAAGTAGCCCAGAGCCATTTGCAAAAAACTTTGTCTCTTTCCATTAAACTAAGTTCATACTTGCTGTGTGGTTCAGGGTTTCTATTCCTATTTACCCAGACTGAATAAAATTATATGTCTATAAATATTCAGAAAATATATAATAAATATATTCATAGCAACCCAAACTAGAAAATATCCCTGTCATTCATCAAAAAGACTATGGGTTTGGGCAGGTCAGATAGCTCAACAGACTAAAGCACTTGCTTAGTGGGGCCAGGGGTTGGATCCCCAGCCTGCCATGCTATCCTCATGCCTGGGACGCACTGTGACAGTAATTGAGACTGGGTGCAGTGACATATGCATGTAACTCCAGAACTTGGAAGCTGAAAACAGAAGGATCACTACAAGTCCAATCTGTGTAGCGAAACCCTGGAGACCCTGCAGTAAATATATAAAAAAAGAGGGATAAAAAAATAAATGAATATAGGTGAACATTATAGATTTTTACTCTAAGAAAGGATTAGAGCCAAGTGTGGTAGCATATATCTATAAACCTAGAGCCTGAGAGACAGGGGCGGAAAAATTACTTAAAGTCCAGCGTGGACTATACAGTGAGTGTAAGATTGACCTACATAGTAAGACTCAGTATTGGAAAAACAACTAAGAAATCACACTCACAAATAAACAGACGTGTCCAAAAGGCACTGCATAAAAAGAAAATGAAGGCAACTATTCCATCTCAAGGAAATGAAACCAGCAGGCAAGGGCAGGAAAAGAAATTAAACATAGGGGAAAGAAAGAGAATGAACAACAGGCAAACAATATGACAAAGACAAGTCAATACCTATCAGTAATAATCATCAGTATAAGTAGTCTCAATGCATCAGTCAAAAGAAATAGATTGTCAGCATGGATCAAGAAACAAGACCTAACATCATGCTGCACCCAAGAAACACATTTAATTCAAGAAATAATTTACAACCTGAAAGTCCAAGGATAGAGAAGTATTCCGTGTGACAGGAACCCAGCAAAAACAAGGCAGCTAGTGGTAGTACTTGCAGTCTAAGTAAATTTTAAGGTAAAATCACACAGGAGAGAAAATGAAGGTCACTGTGTACTTGTTAAGGAAACAATCTAAGAGGAATGGAGAAGAATTATAAATATATATGCATCAACTACCAGCATACCTAACTAAAAATAAATTAATAGGCACGAAAAATCAGATAAGCATAAGTACAATTTTAAATAATGACATCAATACCCTGATGTCACAAATAGACCAACTAAACACAATATCAACAAAAATATAAAAGAACTGAACTAAACCTTTAAATAAATCAACTTAATCGATATTAAGGATTCCTCTTCACAAGAGAATACATATTCTTCTTAGCTTCACATGGGATTTTCTCCAAAGTAAATGAGCATGCTAAAGTGAATGCAAAGAAATTGAAGTTATCCCATGTATAGTAACAGACCATAGTGCAATTAAATTAGTGACTAATGTCAAAAGAGATCGCAGAAACTGCAAAACACAAAGAAATTAAATAATGTCCTCCTGAACCACAAAAGAATCACAGGTGAAATTAAAGAAAACATTAGGCACTTTCTACAATTAAACAATAATGCCAATCCAACATAAAAGAGCTTAAAGTAAAAAATGATAGCAATTCTAAGTGGGAAATTTATAGTGGTCAATTCCAACAGAAAAAGAAAAATAGAAAAAGCTCACATGACCTATTGTTGAGCCTCAAGGTACTGCTAGTAAGAGAAGAAGTTAAGCCCAAAGCATATATGAGGAAGGAAATTATAGTTATCTAAGAAGAAATGAATGTAACATGACTCAGAAAAACAATACAAAGAGTAAATGAGTAGAAGACTTTGTTCTTTGAAAAATTAAATAAATAGATAAACCCTTAGCCAGCCTTATCAATAAAAGGAAAGAAAACACTCAAACCTGTGCAATTAGGAATTAAAAGGTGAAATCATAACAGATCTTTCAGAAATCCAGATTATTAATACCCATTTGAAGAACTTGTCACACCTCATAACTCAAGTGAATGATATGTACACTGAAGTCTATTTTTAATTTTTAATCTTTTATTTGTTTCTTTGGGACAGAATCTCACTACATAGCTCAGACTTGTAGTGATTATTCTGTCTCAGCCTCCCCAGAGTGGGGATTACAGGTGTGTGGCACCACACCCAGATTTGTATACTAAAATGTTTAGAGAGTAAGTTCCCTGTGTATGTAATTTGTTTTGAAAGATTAGTTGATGGAAGGAAGAGAATGGTAAAAGGTGGATTAATGTTTACAGGAAAACTTCCTTACACAAAGCATTCCTGATGTCTAATTTGTAGGTTTTCCATATCAACCAAAGCTCTACTTCTCTGGGTACAACAACTGAGTGCCTTGTAATTCAATTCCATTTTGCTCTTTTTTCAGGACTTTGAACCAAACCCTTAGGTCAAGGATAAATTCTATAAGACTCACTTTCACCTCATACCTAAGACACAAATGTTGGGAACCCAGGGTACCCATGCTGGCTAAAAATGTGTGATTCCTGTAGTCTTCTTCTCTCATTTATGATTTGCTATAATAATCCACAGCACTGAAAGAAACACTTCACTTACACTTGCCAGTTTATTAGAAAGAGTGTGTAAAGGATACACACGAGGAGCCAGATGAAGAGGTACCTAAACGGAGGTCCTGCGGAGTACAGGAGCTTTTGTTCTCATAGAAATGTGTGATCCTCTGGGCCCAAGGGTGTGTTTGCAGCTTGAAAACTCCTCAAACTCCATAGCATAAAGCTCTTTATAACAGCTTCATCGCATTGACATGGTAGACTATTAACTTTGTTGCAAACTTCTTTTCCTGCCTTAAAGAATGAAGGGCAGATCTGAAAAATCTGATCCTAGTGTAATCTAATCTAATCACACAACAATCTTTCTCTTGGCCGGCATTCATCCTAAATATTTAAAGGCCCATCAAAAATGTTTTCTTTAGAAAAATAAGTCTGTCACTCAGTAAATTCCAAGGAAATTAGGAGTTTTTTGTCATGAGTCGGGATCAGAGATCAAAGAAATTACATACAGTACTTTAATGTTAGGTTTAGAAAACTACATACAGTTTAATAAACATAAGTTTGACAAAGGAACTACAGAATAATGTACAGGACTACAAGATAAACCCTGAGAGGACTTCACTGACCACATAGGAAATATAAAGTTCATGTGTTGGTATATAAGTCTTGATTTACCTAGGTCTTAACCATCCAGCAGAAAAGTATAAAAATGAAGTATACATCGTGAGACCATAATACTAAGCTGAGCTGTAAATGGCTATGGTCGACAATTTCTTTGAGTAACTCACTATGGTTGTAGAATGCTGTACGGTGTTGGATTGTGGTGTCGAGTTCAAACACCTAAGTTAGTTGAATGTCAATGGAGTGCCCACTTTTGACAGGTGTAGACAAAGGAAGGGGTGTAGAAAGAAAAAATCATGATGTGTGTGCATAGACAGTACAGTTGGCATAGATAACGCTGTGCTTCTACATAATTCTATGAGAGGCAAGATCTGCACTAATGGTGGTTGGACAGGATATTATGTCGGCTTCTAGTACTATGGTCTAGAAAATAATTATTGAATTTTTTATATAATTCAGGTATAAAAAATAAGTAAGCAGCTACACTCTTAATTCACTGGTAAGAGATATCTGCTAAAATAATATCTGTAAATATAATATCATGTATGCACCTTGTACAATACCAAAATGTTATGAAAACAGTTTGCAATGTATTAATTTATCGAATCTGTATTGTTAAGGTGTCTTGAAACTGTCTGAGCGACATTTGTACTTCAATAAAATGAAAG
>PVKA01031385.1:0-26323 GCA_004027165.1 Ctenomys sociabilis | reverse complement strand
TGTGTATAGACAGTACAGTTGGGTTAGATAACGCTGTGCTTCTACATAATTCTATGAGAGGCAAGATCTGCACTATTGGTGGTGGGACAGGATATTATGTCGGCTTTTAGTGCTATGGTCATCCACTAGGTAAATAATTATTGAATCTGTGATATAATTCAGCTACATAAATACCTGTAAATATAATATCATGTATGCATGATATTATACAATACAATATAATATCTTGTACAATACCAAAACATTATGAAAACAGTTTGCAATGTATTATTTCATCGACTCTGTATGGTTATGGTGTTTTGAAACTGTCTGATTGACATTTGTATTTCAATAAAATAAAAATAAATGGAAAAAAAATCTATAGCAAACCACATTCTAATGGACAAAGTGATGCCTACTTTACCTATAGAAAAAAAAAAAAAAAAAAAAAAAAAAGAACAGGGACAGAGGTTCGATCTGCGGCACCACGTCGCGCCCCGCCCCTGGCCTGTTGATCTGGCTGCTGAGTCCTGGTGTGGTGGTGCATGCCTGTAATCCCAGCGCTGGGGAGGCTGAAGGCAGGAGGATCTTTATGAGTCTGGGATGAGAAGTGACACCTTGTACCAAATATATGTTAAAAAAAAGTTAATTTTTCCATATCCTGAACCTAGTACAAATGTAAAGATGCCTTTATGTTTGAAGAGAAGAATTCACAGTACTTTGTTTTTGAAAATATTCTTATTGTGTTGATAGTTGAATAATTTTTCATTTTATCAGCTAACCGTGATTTGAGAGGGGTCAGGGAGAGAGCTCGGTGGAATAAGTGCTCACAGGGTCCTGAGAATGACCTCCGGTACCACTAATAAATAAGTAAATAAATAAATAAATAAATAATTTGAGAAATCATTTCCTGCTGATACATATTTCCTTGGTTTCCAAGGCTCCACCGGTGTCTTCCTCATGGTCTATATGTGAGCATGCGCCTTCATTTGCAACCGTCTGTGTGCAGTTGAGTGGTCACAGGTCAATTGTATTTTTTGACTTTAAAGGAAACTAACAGTTTTCCACAGGGGAAGTACAGTTTTATTCTGTTTAAAATTATGGGAGTTATTTTCCATATTTTTACTGATACTTCATTTTTGTGGTCCACAGTAGTACAGTGTGTGAAATAGCATCTCATTTGGTTTTAATTTTCATTTCCTTATTAGTTGACCACTTTCATGTGCTTATTGGTTATTTGAACAATGTATTTGTAGAGAATGTATTAAACAATTTCACCAAATTTATTTCTTTTTTTTATTGCTGACTTACTAAATTGTATAAAAACTGAGTAAGGTTATATAAGCTGAACTGTTTTCAGTAATCACTGTGAAAGTTTTTTCCAAGTATATGACTTGCTTACTCATTGTTAGTAATGATGTCTGATGTGCAAGAATTTTAGAGACCAAAAATAGAGGAAAAAGTTTTTAAGTGTTGGATTAAAATAAGTAACTATCAATACAGAATTCTATATGGAGCCAAAACATTCCATAGGAAGGTAGGCAAAGCATTTATATTCTCAGCTGTAGAAAAATGAAGAAAAGTTGATAACAGAGGAGCTCCAGAAGAAAAGTTACAGTATATTCTTCATGCTTACAGGAAAAGATAAGAGCAAAGCTGGATCTTTTGAGGAGGAAAGAATAACAGAATATTTAAATACTTCACTCAGTTTGAAGGATACTTAATCCCTTAAATATCTTGAATTACATAGATTTGCTTAAAGCAAAAATTATAAAATAAATTTCTGTAATCTGGAAGCCATGTCAATGTCATAAATTTCAAACATTTCGGCATGAAGAGATAAGGTTATTTCTGTAAAATATATATTTTGTAAGAAATGGTACAATAATAATATAAAGATGTGAAATATTTGCTATGTGTACAACAATCCATATATCAAGTCAAATATCTGATCAATGGCAGAATGCGCTTTCTGCTCAAGAACACATGGAGTAATAGTGTATATCGCATAAAATACTAGGCCATAAAATAACTTCCAGTAAATTAACAAGTATTACAGTTTCATAGTGTTTCTTTTTTACTTCAGTGGGTTACACTTGAAATCAATAAGAAAATAAAATTTGTAACATTTACAACTGTGTTAAACTATACACCTCCACATAACCAGTGAGTTATGAAAAAACAAAATACTGGTGAAATTTTAAAACTACTTTTAATGAAAGGAAATAAAGCTACAGTTTACCAAAGTTTATGATATAGAGAGCTCTTCCTGGTCCTCATCTCAGTCTGCGAAATTTATAGTTATAATCCCATGGATATGTTAATGGAATCCCTGCAAGTTAATTCCAATCTACCGCATCTAGTGTAATCCATGGTGAGAATAAAGACACCAAGTCATATTTGGAGTTATAGGGAGCCAAGGGGTCCTGAGTCCAGCCATGATGGTGGCGATGTGCAATGAACCTAGGCCAAACATGGGTTATTGATTCATGAATAAAGGAGTGGCTTGCGGGTGAGTGAGTGTGAGAGTGGCAGGAAGTAGGTGAGTGCTGGGAGCTGGGCTGGGTAGGAGGCCTGAAATCACCTCTGCAGTACGCAGAGATAAGAATATGCAGAAAGTAAACCGCATTACATAATTGAAATAGTATCTAATTCTCTAGGGTTGGTGTTTCAGCTCTGATGTGTGATGTTTAAGCCCCAGGAAGTCATAGCTCGATTCCAGCTGACAGTGTGGAACATTGGCTTCATCCTTTCTCAGCTCAGCTCACACTAGACAGCAGCAGGTGGGGCTTCCATGGAAACATGCCTGTTGTCTCCAAAGACTACCGCCAGCACCTCAGCTAGACTGATATGCATTACTTGAACCCAATTGAAGAGATAAAGAAAGACGTAGCCAGCTCGGTACACATCAGTACATGGAAATAAGGTCAGGCACAGCAAAACGGAGACTACTGCTCTTCTTTCAAGGAGAGTTACCCAGGTTGTCCTCCACATTATGGAATTCAGCAGGTATATATTACCTACCAGAAAACTTTATACCTACAAATGACTATTCTGAAAACATCAACAGCCTAACATTCCATTTAAAAAAAGCTAGAAATGGAAGAAAAACATATAACTAAAGCAAGTATAAAACATAAATGTGTAAATAATAAAAAGCAGAAAACACAAGTAATGGGAAAATATTTTGAAATCAAAAGTAAGCTCCTTAAAAAGGATAAAGCTGATCAGCTATTGCCTAGACTGTGAAGAGAAAAGAAGAAAAGGGGAAAATAAAAAGTTGGGGGCTGGGGATATGGCCAAGTAGAATAAACACTTCTCTGGCAAGCACAAGGGTCTGAGTTCAATCCTTGGTTCCTCCAACAAGAAAGAAATAATTGATACTACTACCAATCCTTTAGAGAAATGTAGAATTATAAATATGAGTAATTACCTGTAGACTAACTACATAACCTAGATAAAATATGGAAATTACTGGGAAGAAAGAAGTACCAAAGCTGACTTAGGAAGAAATAAAAAAAAAAAAAAGATGTATCACAACTGAAGAAATTAAATTAGTAATCTAAAATTTCTCACAAAAAAAATCCAGTCCCAGATGAATTTGTTGGCTTTCAGATCATAATTAATGCATAAAATAACTCATGCATTATTGGTATGGTGAATTTGTACAGTCTTTCTTTTTCATTAGCTAGTCTATCTAATTTTTAATAATTATGTTAATATTTTCAAAGAATCAACCTCAGGTTCTCATATTCTACAGTTCATCAATTTCCTGTTGCAGGAGTTTTAGTTTGCATCACCTCATTTTCCTTTCCTCAACTAATTTCTAATTTGTGTTTAATATTCTCATCATTGTTTATACCCTTGAAATACATGCCTACATCCTTATTTTTTATTTTTTCTTTAACGAAAATACTAGTATTGACTTAAGCCCATGAATTCTCATACACTTAATATATTAATTCAGCATTTCTTTATTCTTATTCCCTTATGTTCAAGAAAATACTGTGTTTCCTTCTTTATACATAATGAAACTCAGTGTGAGAGAGGTTAAAGCTTTAACTTAGGATCCCTTAACTGAATTTGCAGACCTAGAACTTGAACCCAGGTCTTTGTGAAACAAGAATTTTTCATCAAGACACATGCTTGTAATGCTGAGCCATCTGTATATCTGAATGAAACCACATCAACATTATACTTAGAAATAAAATTAAAAGGCAATGACTGTGGAAGTTATCAGTACTATCAATTGTGTTTAATGTGCATGTCAATACATGGATTTAATTTTTAGTTTTATTTTATTTTACTTTGAAGAACAGAAACAAAAGTAAAAATAAATGACAGAAACAGTAACACATCAACACATACGTTACAGATTTTCTAAACAAGAATAGCTAATTAACAAGAGTAGCTAATTAACAGTGGTTGTGATATTATTCATTGCCACCATCAAATCTACTGCTAAGATCAACAGATATAGTCATGCAAGACTGGGTAAGTAATTGAATATTATGACTTGCTTTCAAGAAACTGTAATGTTTTTCCTTTTTTTTTTACTTTTTTCAAAAATTTATTTTAACAAGAGCATAATAATAATTGATAGGTGGCCAGCCAGATAGCTCAATGGATTAAAGCACCTGCTTAGGCAGATGCAGGGACCAGGGTTTGAGCCCCATTGTGCTGTGCTGGACGCTGCACCCACCCCCAAGGGACACTGAGATGGAGACTGGGACTGGGCGTGGCTGCACATGCCTGCAAGGCTGAAATAAGGAGATCACTACCAGTCCTATCCGTGTAGTGAGACCTTCCAGACCCTGTGCTAAATATATTACTACTAATAATAATAATAATTGATAAGACATTAGAAATGGTACACATTTAGAAAATCAAGATGAGAAGTAACCAAACATGGCCTTTGTATTTCACATTGAAGATATCAGCATATACAATTAGTCAAGTTGAAAGTTCTACACATTGCTATTTTTAAAACCTGATGGAAATTATTAATACAATCATCTCAGCCTTTCTTTATATACTTGAAGTTTTCCTCCTTTTTTTCCTGTCTATTTTCCTTTCTCTTAAGCTCAGCTTCTTTCTATTTTACTATCTCTGTTATATATTTCAGGTTTCATTCTTCTTATACTAGGGAGACAATGCAATATTTACACACGTGGGTCTGATTTATTTCACTTATGAATATAGTCTCTACCTGCATCCACTTACTTCTGAAGGCTTCCAGCTTGTCTTTCTCTGTATATAATGAAGTATTCTTCATTATATAAAAATGCCACATCTTAGGGCTGGCCAGAAAGCTCAGTGGACTAAGAGGTTCAATCCCTGACACCACATGCAGTGCCAGTCCCATTGCAGGACCTGCTGTGAAGGCGACAGAAACTGGGCATGGTGGCATGCTCCTGTAATCTCAGGGTCTGGGAGGCTAAAAACAGGAGGACCACTCAGGGTACAGTCTGTATACTGAGACCTTGTAGACACTGTATTTCAAAAAAAATCACATCATTTTCATCCATTCCTCAAGTGATGGGCATTTTGGTTGTTTCCAGGATTTGACTATGACAAATTGTGCTGCTATAATCATGGGTGCACATGTATCACTGTGGTATAATGTTTTCAGTTCTTTTGGGAAACTATCCAGAAGGGGAATAAGTGGTTTGAAGGGATTTCCAGTCCTAGGTTTTGAGAAGTCTCCACAATGATTTCCATAGTGTTCATATTAACCCACATTCCCACCACAACAGTGGAGAAAGACTCCTTTGTCTCCCCACATCGTCTCCAGCATTTGTTATTAACTGATATCTTTATTACAGCCATTCTTTCTGGGGTGAGATGGTATCTAAATTGTTGTTTTAATTTTCATTTCTCAATTGGCCAGTGATGTGCAGCATTTTTGAATGTATTTCTTTGCAACCTGTATTTCTGCCTCTGAGAAGTGTGTTCATCTCAGAGGAGAGCACTCTGCAACGAACACCATCAGTTCTGTAAAGAACTGTAACCATAGGTGCTTCTCTAGAGAGAAAGCAAAGAGAGACGTTACTTTTTGTGTTATCATTCTGATGCAGAGCTTGTTTCACTGAATTCGAAATGGACACATAAGAACACAGGTAGAACAGCTAGCAAAGTTACCTGACAAGTAACATCAACATCCTAGGCCAGAAATACAAATGGACAAGTTCTAGAAGAGTGTTTCTGTACAACACAAAGAGAGATGAAAACAAATAAAACTTTACTGAAATTCCACTTGGCTGTGCTTCTCACTACCTGTTGTCCTACAAAACATTTCCAGCTAACTAATGTCTTCCTACTTCTGTGAGAAAGTTGACCACAGTTTTTTCTTCCAAAACTTTTGGAGTGGTTTGCCTAAGTTTTTTTTTAAGAGTCACAGATTGGAATTTGGTGAGTTTTTGAAATGTTGAGACAGAAACAAAAGGTTTTCTATAATGAAAGTTTTATAAAGATGTATAAATTTTAGAATTTGTTTTCCCCCTGACTGGAAGATAAATCACCTGAAACAGCATTCTGAGTTGGACTCTTCATCCCAAACATATTATGCTTCTATGTATCCAATTATTTTTAAATCTTAGAGCCACAGACAGGGAAATATTTTAAGTCATTCAAAACAGTTCTAGAAGTTGAGAATATCCTTCAGAATCTTGAGCTAACAGGTTGGAGATGAAAAATACAGTAATTTAGAAAGAGTCGATGCTTCTGGAATGATTTAGACCTTTCGTGCTAATGCTTTCTTTACAAACCCCAAGACCTTACCTGGTCACTTTCCTCTTACTTCAAATCAGAGTCCTCCTTGGTTTTTTGCCATGAATCTCCCAATTAATTGAAAGCAAACTAGAGAATACAAAAATAGGAGAGGAGGCAGACTGATTCCACTATGCTTTTTAGCTGACTGGCCCATGCATGTTCATAATACATGCATACTTATATGTCCTATATTTATGAAAAAGTGTATATGCAGCACATGTGTGTGTACCTGAGAAATCTATGAAATATTTATTTTGATCTTTTCAATCTTGCCACTTTTTATTCTGACAATGCAAACATACATTTACATAGGAATAAGAGTTTATATTTAATTTTTTAAAATACTTAAATCAGTAGGGGATCCAAGTTGACAGGACTCACAGCTTCAAATTGGTAGGAGGGGAGAACATTTGTCAGAGTCCACGATGAGCTGGGAATGTGACCAGTGGAGTTGGAAGACCAGCTCTTCCTCCATCATGCAGGACTCAAAGAAGGTTTAGGATCCCACAAGCCATGCCTCAGAAGCCAGATTACCCAGGGACACTTCATCATGTTCAAACCAGAGAGCTGTAAAATCTGTCTTGCCTCCATCACACTGCTTCTGGCTTTGATAACACAATAATGTGCTCTGAAAGCGGCTCTCCCATGTGGGCCAGGCTGTCAGGCAGAGTCTATTTACACAGCCACCTGAGCATCTTTCCATCTCACTGGAGCTGTTCCCCAAATCACATTCTCATTCGTTTGTGGCTCACAGTGGACTGCCTGCTATGAAAGGATTTTTTTTCTCTTTAACCTAAGCCCAATACGAATCCTTTCTATGTATGTGACTCTCCTACATTAAATAGAACCAAATGTTCTTACAGTTGACCTTAATGTTTTATGTTTGAAATATATTTGAAAATTATTGAGATACTATACATCTGGAAAGAATTAAGTTAATTTATAATAAAGAAATTCAGATCAAGTTAGCAAATAGTCATTGAAAACTATATGCAGTGCCTTTCAGAGTCTGTGCAGGCTAGTGAACAATAATGTATTTGCTTCCAAAAATTCTTAACCCAATCCTGTACCTGCATTCAGTTTTTCTGGGACCAGGTACCTGAAGGGTCATGGGAATCCATAACCATTGTTGAAATTTTTCTTTCTTATCATCTAGGCAGGACTCCTCTGAGTGCACTTTGGACTCCATTGCAAAGCACGCCTTGAAGGATGAAAAATCCTGGAGGTATACGGAGAATAGAGATTTAATTCAGAGAATCAATTATTCCAAGAATTGATAATATCTTTAATGAGGGACAAGTGATCCAATATTTTTTATTTTGAGAATTCAGAGAAAAGCTGTCCCTTCAGGGAAACCCTTGTGACACAAGAGGGTATCGTTCCAGGGCTTCATGGTGGTGAGCTGTGTGGAATGCCAAGTTTACTGAAGACCAACACTATCTTTCAACAGCTATTTTCAGTAATGCTGATAGGAGGTGGTAAACTGGTTTACTTGCCTCAGGAGTGGATGTTAAAATGACCTATCTCTTCTTTCCCCATAGATTTCCCTTACATAACACTTCCGGTCTTCTTGAAGTAGTCATACAAAGAAAGAACCATGAAAGATTCTGAGTTTTCTGTAACAATTATATAGAAGCTAAAACAATATTGGGTTTAAAAAAAAACAGACGTGACTAAATTTCTTTCCTGGGTTTATGAAGCGTAAATTACTGAATAAGAATAGGAAATTACATATAAATGTAGACTGTGTTGTTCAGTTTTACACAATAGTATATTTACTATTCTTGTCCACACAAGGATTTTGATTAATGAATACAATATTACATTTTTCATTTGGAACTCATCATATAATTGTCATTGTATGCAAAGATACTTTTATTGTATTACATTTAAAAGCTACAGAGTGCTGCATTTCATAAATGCACCATAATCTATTCAATACTATATTGATGTACATTTTAATCTACAATTTCTATATTCCAAGAATGCTATAATGAGCAGTCTTTTGTACAAATTCTTATACATTTTCTACTTACTTACTTCACATAAGGTATCTAGAAACAGAATCATGGATAGAAAACAGCTTATCTTGGAAACTGATACGTATTTCTCTCCCTTTACTTAAACTGTTTAGCAGTCCATGCTCAGGTGAAAAAGAAATATTAGCCTAATTTTTTTGTCATGCTATCGGTAAGTTGGAAAGTTATACTACCTCCTTAGCAAAGACACTGCATTTCCATGTGCTTATGAACGGCGCCAGAACTGGGAAAACATTGCTGTTCAGACACAAGCGATTTGTTTATCTCCCAGCTTGAGGTCTCAGCTTTATATCATAATTTCCACCTCTCCTTGCAGGTAAGCTTTGTTGTAGGACTGAATCTGGATAGTAGAAGTAGGTAGAGGCAAGTATCATTTAAGCCCTGGCCATAACAATCTCCCATAGGGCCTTCAATCTATTTTCTCAACCATATGCCTGCTGAGTACAGAATTCCATAGATCATTGGAAGGTTGCATAAAATACAGTCTTGTCTTCAGCATCAACCTTTTATAAACCTCTAAGTTTCTTTAAATGGTGATAATCTCATATTTATTCTATGCTGCCAGTTGTCATAGACTTTTCTTTTTTGCACAAGATTTGCCATATAGAAATTATCACACATGCTGCTGTTAGTCTTGTATTATTATGAGAAGGAGAATATGAAGTGTAATGGCAGGAAATTCCCCATAATCACAGTTTGTGTGTGAATAGTTGAGAAACCCGGCAGTGCATATCAATAACATGCATTTCTGTCCATCCTGCTGTATTCTCCATTAATTAGAATTTCAGATTTTAGACAGTCTCTGCCTACTTTTAGCACATAATTTCCTCTTTTATATATTGTGTAAGTCTTGTGCCATGACTTGTGTTAAGACCTTCCTATTCATTGCTTAATACAAACCTCAGAGGAAACTCGGAAGGCAGTTTTATTAGCCTCAATTTAAGCATGAAATCATGACAGCTTATTGTATCCAGAGTCAGAAGACTAGAAGATGATAGACACGGGATTGGATCCACGTCCCATCTGAATGCAGAAAAAATAGTCTCAGATCACAAATATATTTTTACCTTACATGCTTATTGAGAATAAGCAGAAGGATAGGATTATGTATGAGGAATTACTGTACAATTATAAAAAGCTCTGTAAATGGACCCCTCTTAAACTCCACAATCTATACTCTTGGGGGGGACAACAATCAGACAGCCACCCCCAATGGGCAGCACCATTTCCAACAACATAAGTAAACTGGTAGAAGCCATTACTACAAACACAAATTTTACTGAGCATTTGCCATGCATCAACTACTTTACTAGATGCCAAAAATAAAGAAGAGTAAAAGATACAGGAAATCAATTAAAGCATGCTTATGGAAACGTGCTACTTATAAGCATATCACAGGTCCCAGGCACAACACAAAAAGTGAGACAGCCTCATCTCGTGTAGCTCACTAAAACACAGGCAAATGGAATGTTTAAACATAGTGCGGTTGCCCTATGAAGCACATCAAGTGGACAATTCACTGTAACTAGTGGTTTAAGGTATGGCAGTATGCAGCATAGCTAAAGAAACATGTTTTAATTTCCAATGGTTGCTGCAGTAAACTGAGTGCTTTAGGAGAAGAGACCAGAAATTTAAGTCAGATGCCCACAATGTTTTCTCTGGAACTGGAAAGACCATACATCTCGTGTCTCTTTTCTAGATTATACTGGTGTGAAAAGTCCTCAGTGTTGCTTGGATTACTGATGTATCTATCACTGTAGTCTGAGCTTTTATCTTTATATCATCTTTTTGTCACATCCTTCAATGTCCTTCTCTGTCTTTTCTGAGGACATTTTTATTGAGTTAGTGCTCATGATAATTCAATACAATCTCATCTCTCTCCTTACCATTCTCCAAAGACTCTTTTTCAGAATAAGGTCATTATGGAGCCCAAATGAACATGACAGTTGCAGAGATATTATTTAATCCACTAAACCTGGGCAAAACTATTTGAAAAGACAGCTAAGACCAAAATATGCAACACTGTAGAATAGAGAAAAGAGTGACCTGTTCAAGTGATTTTTTAAAAATGGCTATACAGCAAAAGGAAGAAAGCCTAAGGGAAAATTGAAAGATATTACAATAGATACAAAATCAAGTATCACAAATTGATCTAAGAAATTTGACATTTATTCTCAGAGTAATGGGAGAAAGATAAAGTGTTTCTTGTAAATAATTGACCTGATACAGACTTTCAGCACCATAATTTTGGCCTTCAGCAAAGAATAAAATGTGCAGGTGCAGGTGGGGTGGACATGACAGTGTGGCTACTTGAGTCCTATGAGTAGCAGTGAAGATACAAGGAAGTGATGAATTTGGGAAAAAATAAAATTGCTTTTATAAAGGACTTCAAGGAGTTGAAAGGAAAGTGCAGAGGTATACATTTTATATACTTATTTTTGGTCATATTTTCCCTATAGCTGACTAGGTTTCCAGTCTACTGCAGTGACTGTCTTCATAGATGCAGTTGGAATTTTTTGGAAATGTAACAGTGTGGGGTTGTTGCGGTCTGTGTCTAGTTGTCCCCCAATAGCTTCAAGCAGTCATGGGGCAGATCTCCAGAGTTTGTGACTAATTCATGATCCAAGGCTAGGATTAGGGATCTGAGTACTGTTGGGATTAGGGTGTGAGTGCTATAACCAGCCTGGGGCGGATAGCCTGAATGTAACATAAGAGAGACAGAGACAGATTCGCTCTCCACAGCCATTGTTGCTGCTACTCCTAGATTTTGCTCTTGCTGTTTTGCTGCCTTCTACTACCATGTGCCAGTCTGACTTGGAGCCAGCTGAGTATGGACTGAAACCTCCAGGAACTGTAAGCTAAATAAACCTTTCCTTCCTTCATTTTGGGTGTAAGATATTTGTCCCAACAGGAGAGAAGAGTAACTGAGACAGGGACAATTTATCTGTGAATTACTATACTAACCAGAATTCTCCTACTCCCAATTAATAGTAATTGAATTTGAATTAATGCAGAAAAATAAATAGATTATTTTCTTATCAGCTCAGCTAAATTCCGTGATGTGAATGCCTTTCATCACAATTTTTTTCCCTCCCATCTCTCAACTCTACCTTTTTCACATTGCAGGGAGCCATGGCTCTAACTCACATCAAGTTTAGACTGATAACATCTCACAACAGAATTTTACCCCTCCACACAAGGGAATAAGGCCGTTTGCTGCAATTTGTATATTATTTCTACCCCTTAGTGAATCCTATACTTCGGCGAATGAAACACTTTGTTAGGCCTGGATCAGGCTGCAAAGTTTGGGATTGAGTAAGCACCATCTGATTTTCATGGACCAAGCACATTTGTCTTAAAAATGTGTTTGTTTTCTCAAATAAAGAATTCTGGGGCCAAGAAGATAGTTTAGTAGAATACGTGCTTGCTTGGCAATCTCAAGACACTGAGTTCAATCCCCAGTACTAAAAAAAAAAAAAATTCTGATGCACACAAAAGCAATAACCAAAGGTAACTGATATTTAACATACACATATGTACACAACTCAATGATGCCAAGTAGTCAGCGTAAGTCAGGGTAAAGATAAGACTGTTGATAAGCCATTGAATCTGCAGCCTATGCTGTGTACTGAAGATATTGTCTAACTTATCCATCCCACCCTGCATCTCCTCATCAACTCACTACATGTTTATGAAGCATCCACCATGTACAAGAAGAGAAGAAATGTGAAGCAGAATAACACCAGATTTTTGTCAGCAAGTTGTTTGCTATCAAAGAGGAAACCAAGTGCTTCACAATTTGTAAGCCAATCAAATACTGAGTACTACTATAAGCAATGGAAGAACAAAATATAAAATTGGAGATGAATATTCTACTTCGAAGTTAAAGAATTGGCAAGCACAGTGTCCTGAGTTCAATCCCCAGTGCCAAAAAAAAAAAAAAAAAAAAAAGTGAAAGAATTGTGTCGTGAAGGTAGTGACATTTTAATGAGGACTTGAAGAATATACAAAGTAGTGATAACTAGAAAACTATTCCAAGCTGAAGGAATGCTAGGAATAAAAATCAAGGGGGTGTGAAAATTGTTTAAAATTAGGCAAGATGATAGGTGACATGCATGACTGAATTGCAGGACGCCTACAACATTAGAGCAAAGGATATGATCACAAAAGGTGATTGGCTGGAAAAAATGATGGACGATCTCAGAATGTAGACCAGGAATATCTCAACATTTCTATAATATTCTTCAGCCTTTGCAATTTAGGGGCAAGAAGTTCTTTAATCTGGAAAATAATCTGAATTTCAAAGCTGAGAGAAGGACAATTTGTATTCATGAGTGCCATATTCTCCAAAGGCAAGCAAACTATTTTGACCTCTCCAGTTAGCATGTACATTTCTGGAAATCTGCAGAGAATTCAGGCAGTTTTAAATATTTAAGAACCATTTTCTCAGTTGAGCACTTCACCTGTAAAAACAATTTTTAAACTATTGTTTTAGAACTTCCACTTTTCCCAGGGAGGAAACTAAACCACTGCAGTCATGTGCCTTACTCTCCAACTTTATTTGAAGACACGGTGTTAAGACAAGGTCAAGAAATACTAATGCAATGGAAGAAAGCTCTATACCCTTTAACACCCCCATAATTTCTGTTTAATGTTAAAGAGTACTTCATTTCAGCAATCAGTTTGTGAATATATGTGGGCTCCATTTCTACCTCTACTAAACATATCCACATTCTTATCTCCTTTGTCAAGAGAAAAGAGAAATACAAAGGAATTTTGTTTTAAAACATGAAAAGGTATTTAAAAATATACACGTAGAAAGAAAGACAGAAAATATTTATCCTCAGACTTCATATCTCATCTTTTTTGGAATAAGAGTCAAAGGCACAAAGATAGAGCCGTGAGTTGCTATACACCAGAGAGAAGAGAAAGTCATTCGAACCATAAACCCATGGAGAGTGGCATTTCTCCATCTGCACTGCCAGAAGTGCATTTCATATCATCACACCACCCTTTCCCCAAAGACACACACAGCCCCCACATGCGACGTGATAATGTTCACTGGCAAGGAGGGTGTGAGGAAGAGGCCCTTTGAATACCAGGCTTTGGGGCTCACTTTAGAAGGTCTGGCCTACACAGCCACCCCAGCTGATCCCACACGTTCTCACTACCACCATACGGAGTAATGCATATAGAATGTTAAGACAGGAAGAAGTAACTTTGCAGACCGCAGAGCATCTCCTCATTTTCTCACAAAGGAAATGAAATCACAAAGAGATGCCATTCACTATAGGTCTGTATTGATGATGATAAAACTGCTAGTGCTGCCTTTTCCCTTTAAGGGAAAGAAAGAGAAGAAAGGGACTTAAAAAGGGAGTTGAGATGTGTTATGTACACGTACCAACTCCAAACAAGGAATGGGAACACTGTGTACTTCAAATGGCTAAGAAAAAGAAAGAAGAGAATCAAAAAATTAACGGAGGGATGAGTGAGAGGAAGGAGGTTAAAAAAAAGAATTAAGATGTTTAGTGCATTTGCCAGCTCCCCAAAAAGAATGTAAACATTGTGCGCTACAAATATGTACTGAGGAGAGAAAACTTAAACTACTAGTGCTGAAGCATATGATCTCTTATATGAATAGCACTTTATAATTTATGAAGTACCTTCATGCCTGGTGGCATCTCCAGTTTTCATAGAAAGTAACTGAAATGTGGCTTATTTGTATTTTACACATGAGGAAACTGAGGTCCAGAAGAGTTAAAATACTTTGTCAGTGGCCAGAGAACCTGCAAAGGTTAGGAGCTGAATCTTAAATTGTAAGATTATAAGTATTAAGCCACGGTTCTTACCTCTATGTTACATTACCCCTCAAAAAATTTCCACTGAATGATCCCTTGTTTGATGTTTGTTATTAGTACCCATGAAATCAGAAAAATTACATTGCAAGCAAGCACAAAGTTCTGGTCAGGAGTGCACACAGTATAGCCTAGAGTACTGTATCTACACAAAAGAGTTATTATGAAACTAGGGACACCAAGCACACATTAAATAAATAGTAACCAATCCAGAGAAGGCAACCATTAATAGAATGATCATGGTATTTGTAAAATGAGAAACTGCTACATCTTGGAGCAATGGTAGGGCAAAGTGGGCATAGCATATAAATATTTTTATAAGGCTCTATAAGAATGCAGAATTTTCTTTGGCTCTCTGATGTGCAAAGCTTGAGAGGTGGCTTCCCCTTGGCTGTCTCTCATGATGCCTGGGCAGAGGTCAGCTGGAGAGTGCTCCTTGGCTTGGCAAGCTGCTTGGACCCAAGTTTGCTTGTGCTGACCTTGATAGCTTTGGAGGACACTGACAGAGAGGTGTGAAAAGCTCTGGGCTGATTGTCACATCAAGGACATCAATAATTGTAAAGGGATATTTTTAGAGCATAGGAAGTGTTCAAGCCTCAGTTTGTAAAGGAAAGCTTCAAGTGCTCTGAGGCCAAAATGAGGTCAATACTTCTGAGGCAGTAATGACTAGAAATGGAAGTAATATATTGCTATAAGGAAAAAAAAAGATAGAAAAAAGGGAAAGAAAAAGAAAAAATAAAGATATGAACAACTCTCTAGTATAGATTCTTTTCATGCAAGTGATCATTTAGAAATTTCTTGATCACAATACTGCAATTCAAATGTCTATTTGATTTTTTTCTGTATTTTAGAGAAGGGTCTACAGGGTGTTCAAGGTCTCATTACTAGATCGGACTCATATGGTCCTCCTGTTTATAGCCTCCCAAATGCTGGGATTATAGGTGAGTACCACTATGGCCAGTTTCAGTTACCCTCTTAGCACCTATGAAATCAGAAAAAATTCATAGGTGGGGCCCCTGGGGTGGGGCCAGCATGGCAGGTCCAGGAATCAGACTCCCAGCCCCTGTGCCTGTTTGCAGGTGCTTTAAATCGCTGACCTATTTGGCTGGCCCATATTTGATTAATTAATATCACCAAGAAAAGGAGCAATGGAGTAAAAGCCCACAGACTATTGTAAGTTGTTTAGTCATGAAAGTTAAGATCTTATTGATAAATGAGAAACCGGAAAAAAACTGACAGAGGTGTCAATATAGGTTGAAAGTTTGTGTTAGCTTTCTAGGGATGCTAACAAAATACCACATGATGTGAGGCTTAGAAAACAGGCACTTACTTTCTCATAGTTCCAGAGACTGGAAGTCCAGAATTCAGCTGTCAGCAGAACTCGTAGTTCAACCTATGTGGTTGACACAATTCATTCTGTATCATAGACATAAAAAGCAGTGTGCATTCCCTTGGAAGAGAACAACAAAAAAGGAAGTACTAATGCTGGTGGAAGAACCAAAATGAGAGAGAGAGAGAGAGAGAGAGAGAGAGAGAGAGAGAGAGAGAGAGAGAGAGAGAGAGAGAGAGAGAGAGAGAGAGAGAGAGAGAGAGAGAGAGAGAGCCTCCTCAAAAGGGCATGGGGATTTTTGGCCCACAGTGAACAGGAGGCAAGATAAAGTTTCTTGTGACAGAGAAGAGAGGATCATTTCAACAAGCAATAACCTAGAGTTTAGAGTCAAATTGCCCACATCTGAATGGACATGAATTTATAATTTCATTATTTCAAGCAAATTTTACTATTCTATAGAAATTTACTTAAACCTCTTAGAATCAGTATCTTGGAAATAAGACTAAAGGAGTTAGGTTGATGTTTGAAAGCAAAACAAGCAGAGTGTGTTGGCTCATGCCTGTAATCCCAGCACTTGGGAGGCTGAAGAAAGGGGATCACTGGGAATTTAAGACCAGCTTGGGTTACAAAGTGAGCTCAAAGGCAGCCTGAACTGCATAGTGAGACCCTGTCTCAAGAAAAGAAAAGGGTCGGCCAAATAGCTCTGTTTCTATGTCTCTCTCTCTCTCCGTGTCTCTCTCTGCCTCCCCCTATCTGTCTCTCACTCTCCTTCCCTCCCACACACTCTCTCTCTCTCTCTCTGTAAGTTCGTGTCTGTGCTTCTCTTTCATTCTTAGTGTTTTCTTTTCAACATCAGCATTGTGCAATTGGTCACACATTGGCACACATTAAAGCGTTTGCAAGCAGGTGCAGGCTCAGGGATGAGGGATTCGATCTCCATGCCTGCTGTGCCAGCCCTGCCTCCCAGGATTAGTTGAGACAGCAATTGAGGCTGGGCATGGTGCTGGGCTCCTATAATCCCAGCTCTTGGAGGCTATAAACAGAAGAATCACTATGAGTCGGATCTACTAGTGAGACCCTGAACACCCTGTAGACCCTTCTCTAAAATACAGAAAAAAAAAAAGAAAAGAAAATAGAAAAAACGAAAGTAAAACAAAAATAGTGGAATCAAATAACAAAGAGAGATTAACAAAATGAAGAACCTAAAAGTGGAAGTCAAACTTCAGAGAGAATTGATGAGTCCCTGTGTGGTGAATCCAAACTGACAAGACTGGTAAGTGAGCAAGAAGGTGACCATGCTCATTTTTGTGAAATACATATTTTAGGAGTATGTGTATAACAATGTTTTGTGCACGTTTACTGCCAAACTACACCACAATGTACAACTACTAACGTCACTGAGCAATTGCATATGGAGAACTGAACTGTTCATTTTGTATATGTAGGGACACAGTGGTTGCTTTGACTAGATAGCTTTGACACTTTATTACTGAGGTTCAAGAGGTAGATTCCAAATGAGACTCTACATATTGTACCATTCAAGCAGAAATGCCAGCTGGCCAAAAATGTCATCCGAAATTAAGATGCTTTGCACAATGGGACTAAAATTTTCAACCAGATTAATTCATGTCCATTCATACAACAATGAGGAAATGGGCCCAGAGTACACACAACTTTTCTTACACCTAGAGGGCTTTCTAAAGGTACATCGGTGAGAAATTTTGAATTGTGACAGCCAATCCAGATATTTTTAGAAAAATAAGGTCACTGCTGGCGGCATATTCCAGTTACACAGAATGTATCACAATACTTACTAGTGTGACAAATTCAACCTGCTAAACAAATTCAGTCACTTCAGGAAAGAATTACAGCTGAGTTCTGGTTAGTGAATGATGGGGTTGCATTCGTGGATAAAATGGAATTATGGGTTGATTAGTGGACATTGCCCCTTTTAAAGAGACAGAGCCATGAATTTCTTTCTATCATATTGTTCACTATCACCTGATTCAACATTCAAGTCAGAGCACTATTTCTTGAGCATAAAAGACCTCTGTAATTGGAAGGAATGAATCTATGACCCATTTGTAAATAAATCAGACAGATTCACTTTGTCTATGCTAGAAGATAATCATCTGACTCAGGAATGGCAGTAGCTTTAGATGTATATTTAAGACAATTTCACATTGCCATAAATTCTGGGTGAAAGTCAGATGTTGCCTCTCATAACCCCCAGATTGAGCTACCTAGCTGCAAGAAAATGAGCTCAGGGGTCCCTCAGATTCTGAATTAAGATGAGTCATATAATTAGTTGATTATATAATAGAATACAACAAGAATATAATAATGCAATAGAAATAAAGTGCACAATAAATGTAATGAATTTAAATCATCCTAAAACCTCACTCTGCATCATGTGGTGGAAAAAAAAAATTGTCTTCCACAAAACCTGTCCAGGGAACTAAAAGGTTGAGGACTACTGATTACTTATGGCACTGCAAGGTTCCTTTTCCTTGAGAAAGGGAGTATTGGTGAGGGAAGCAGTTTCTTCCTCCACAGAATGTTTGAGGTAGGTAGAAAATAAGCATTATATAGACAGCTGTGGGAAAATCCTCAGGGAAAGAGTGGGTGTCATCCTCACAAGAAGTAGTTAAGCAACACACTGGAGAGGAAGGGGTGCATGCATAAGAAGCCTCAAGGATAGGTATGGGTTACTCAATTCAGGCAAGAAACTCAATGGAAACTTCCACGAGAAGATATCAGTGCCAGCTAAAGGGAAATACACCCAAAGGTTCCATAACCAATATGCTCCAGACTATGGCATGAAATCACATGAACACTGAGTGTTAGTTCCCTCCAACAACCCTAACCTAGCTTAAGCAAAAACTAATGGGTCAGGTGCTCCCATGAGAAGGAGGGGAAGAAGAAATTACCCAGGGACACATGGGCCACTGATGGCTGTAAGACCTTAAGATAATGGGAAGGTACTCAACAGATATAATGAAGAGATAAATATAAATTGAGGAAGAGTAAAAGATTAAAGCACTTGCAAGAAGGGGCAGAGGCCAGGGGTTCAGTCCCAAGGCCTGCCATTCTGGCTCCACCCTGGGGGTGTGCTGAGCCAGCAATTGAGCCTGGGTGTGGTGGTGCGCAGCTATAATCCCAGCTCTTAGGAGGCTGTAAACAGGTGATCACCGCAAGTGTGATCTAGCAGGGAGACACTGAACATCCTGTAGGAGATCAGGGTATGGAGCTGTGGCCTTATTCAGGCATGATGTGAAAACAACTTAAGTAAGCCCGCAGGAGAGTGCAGATGGAAACAGACTTGAGAGGAACCTGGGAGGTCAAGCCATTCGACGTGCTCTCCATGTATGTCAGTGGTGCATTGTGTGTTACCTCTAGGAATGCATCTGGCTACAAGTGGCAAAATGGGAAAATGAGTGATTGCTGAGAGCAATAAATCCAGAAGATTAAAATAAAATTTTTAAAATATCTGGTTCTGAAATATTCTTCAATCAAATATGTTCTATTAGACCTCAAGGCTTGTTTTAGGTACCAGTATATTTTTTTTTACTTCTGCACAATGAGGCATGACACAAAGATTAGCCAATAGAACTTGAAACTAAATACAATTTTAGGAAGTAGTGCTCAATGAAGCAAATCCTATTTATGTCTTAAAAGGTGGGTCTATTTTCCCTGTGATCATGGAAGGGGGTCATTTCTAAGAGCAGACATGCAGCCGGGCCCATCAAAAATACCAGTCACAAGGACACATTCATTTTGAACCAGCATATTCTGTTGTCATCTCCCCAGGAGAAGGTATGAGAAACTGACATTAGCTTTAGATCTAAGTTGAGAGAACAGCATGAAATCATATGGACATTCAGGTGTTATCTTCCCCAAGACTTTCATTTTATATAAATTGCAGGGAACGTGACACACATATTAAAATGTACTGTGGTTGAGAGAGAATAAAAAATAAAGAAAGGGAAAGAGAAAGCTTGCTTCTAGTAATAACATCCATTATCACCTGATACATGTTTTATTCTTCGGGGAATTTCTGGACACAGATTTTTACATCTAACCAAAATATCTCATTTTCAAAGGAAATAGAGCAGATATATTCAACCACAGAGATTTGGTTAAAATAAAGGGAAATCCTCTTTCTCTATGTCTCTGTGTGTGTGTGTGTGTATGTGTGTGTGTGTATGTGTGTCTCTCTGCCTCCCCCATCTGTCTCTCACTCTCCTTCCCTCCCACCCTCTCTCTCTCTCTCTCTCTCTCTCTCTCTCTCCCTCTCTGTAAGTTCGTGTCTGTGCTTCTCTTTCATTCTTCGTGTTTTATTTTCAACATCAGCATCAAGCAATTGGTCACACGTTGGCAGCATTTACACAATGTCTACTCTGAGAAAGAGTTTGAAACTTGATGGTTGTTAAATGAGAGTATTTCTGGATACCCAAAGAAAACCTTTCTCAGTCTATAAACTCAGCTGTCTGTCATGGCTACTGTGTTTGAAATTCACTACATGAGCCAAAATTCCTGCGTTTAGTGCTTTATATGACTGCACATGGTCATTTCTAACTTTCACCTAAGATTCTATGTGTATATGTTTAAAATGAAAGTTAAAAGAACACTAGATTCATACATTATACTAGAAACATAATTTACCACATCCTCACGGAAAAGTTATGAAAAGCTTAAAAATGTTCAAGTGTATCTGTACAGATTACTCTTCAGGAGGTATCTTTCAGAAATATACAAAGACTAAAAATGGTATGTATGAAGAGAAGCATAAGCAGAAACTTTATAGCCACCAGGAGAAAAATAATAAATTTAAAGTATTGTTTAATTTTTGTTTAGTCATTTGATGGACACATTCTTCTTGTTGTGGTTTGTGTGTAGTTGTCCCATCAAATCCTCAAGCAGTCACTGGGATATGGTTCTAGAATTTGTGATTAATTCACGATCCAAGGCGAGGATTATGGGTCTGAGTACTTCTGGGATTATGACCATGCGTGCTACTCCCAGCTGGGGCAGATGGCCTGCAGGCAATGTACAGGAATATACAGACAGGAGAGAGGTCGGTCTCTGTCACTGCTGCTGCTGCTTCTGCTCCTCTTGCCTTTGCTTTTTGCTGTTTTCCACTGCCAGGAACTGCTGGCCTCTGCCGTGTGCCGCTCTGCCTTAGACTAGCTGAGTATGGATTGAAACCTCCAATAACTGAGCTAAATAAACCTTTCCTTCCTTAATTTTTGGCATTGAGTATTTTTCTCAGCAATAACAAAGTAACTGAGATACTTCTGTACTCCATAAAAACTGTTTTCAAATGTATATCCTATAAGGTTAGGCTTTAGTAAAAGAGGATCTGAAATTCTACATAGATATATCCCTTTCATTTTTTCTACAATATGTATGTCAGTAATTATGGTAACATTTATAAGCAACTGGAAATCACACTGCCTGATAGATGACAGAAACATAACTAATTATTTAAAAAATTGATTCAACACTAGAAAATCTTAATTATCAATGTCTTTGGAAGGCTTTGTGAGATTATATTTATTCTGTATGCTACTCTACTGTCCTACATTTTACCATAAGTAACTAATTCTTATAATTAGAAAACAAGGAGCAACTAAGTAAAAAGACTGATTTAATATGAAGAAAGCATAGGGAAATTAAAATTATTTACTCAGTTCTTGCAATGTTTATAATTTAATGGCTGCAATGTAGACATTTTCTCTCTTGTGTTCATGTACTTCCCATTGAGCAACACACAAATTTACCTGAATTACCCTTTGAAAACCTACTGTGAGGCTCCTTTCTTGCCACTAATTTAAAGAAGTTTCGGCCTTTAGATCAAGGTGTTGATCCTACTCGCAATTACAAATTTCAGCTTGTGTCCCTTTGATTTCTCCCATGAAGACATCTGAATAGAAGTGTGTCACTGGAAGGGCAAGGAACAGACTGCATGAAATATAATTCCCCAGTGGAAATACTTATTTCAAAGTATCTTGTTTTTGAAGACTAATTAAAAACATAAGTAAAAAAGTTACATCAATTTTGATAATTACCTGCCAGCCACAATGTTTAGTGCCTCATTCAATTTATGTCATAAAGTCATTAAAATACTTAAATTATATCATGAACCTCATTTTATAGATGAGAAAACATGTCTAAGGAATTTATTTTATGAAATGACACTACGCTAAGAAAAATCCAAATGAAAGGTCAAGCCATGATCCATTTCCAAACATGCTTTTGAACAGTAACATTGTACTGTTTCTACAACTTCTTTTTCCTCTTCTTCATCTAGTATAACAGCATTGGAAGAAAGAAGAGTAAATTAAGAGTGAAATGAATGAATGCGAACCATTTGATGAATAAATAACTATATGATACAAAGAAGTACATTTGAAAGATTTCATAATTGTCAAAGTATCTTAAACCCTAGGGATTTAAAAATAACAGCATTTATCTCACAATTCTGGTGGCTCAAAAAATCCAAGCAGGGCTGATCTAGTTCCTCTGCCTTGAAGGGTCTCCAGTTAAAATGCTAGTTAGCTTTGTACTTATCCCAAGACTCAAATGAGATTTAGCACTTCTAAGTTGACTCTTAACGTGCTTGCCTAGAATTCCTCTCTAGTTATGGTGTAAAAGTAAAGGAGTCATGCAGTGGGGTGACAAAGTCACCCTCTGAAAACCTAATCTCAATGGTAATATTCCATTACTTTGGGGACCAAAGGGAGGTAACAGCATAAGCAAGTGCAAGGTTCCGAGTTTGATACCCAGAACTGCAAAATAATAATAATAATGAATAATCCATTACTTTTTAAAAATTCTATTCATTAGGCATAAGTCACCAAGTCTATGCCACATGTAAGAGGAGGAGATGACACAGGGTTCCTCGTGAGTGCCATCAGTAAGGGCATGCTCTCTTGGTGTCTACTGTAGAGCCAGCACCCCAGCACATATGAGACAGACCAAACTGCTGAAGATAAGTGCTTGCATAAAAAGAACTGCTTCAACTTTGTGCTCTGTACTTTTAGAATATAGCTGAATTAACAGACAAATCTCTAAGCATAAGAGTTTTGTCTATTTATGTTTGTTAAAGAGATAGGAGAAAAGGCAGATTCGAGGGTCACAATGTCAGTGACAAAATGAGATAAAAGATCGAATTTTTAAATTCTTTGCCAAGTGCTAGTATTATAATTTTATATTTTCTGGTTTCTTTTTCTCCTGTCTGTTGTCCAGTGAAGCATTTTATTGCATTGCATGGAGAAGGAGAAGTGTAGCGCTGTAAAGCTACAGTTTTAGTAAAATACGATCTCTTGGGAAGTAAAAGGTTTTGGAGACACAATCAAATGTTTGAGGTATGAGATTACATTAAGTAGATATTGGATCATTTTCTTTTGCTTTAGACTTTTTTATAAGCATAGTCAGTTATTCTGGTACAGTGGACAAATTTTATAAATAAATACTTCTGTTTTTTTCATTTGTGCTTAAACTAGTACCTAAATCTAAAGAAATATTTGATGTAGTTCAAAGAAATCTGTTATATCTGACTAAGTTTAAGTTGTAATCCTGACGTTATCTCTTGCTTTTAATGAAATAAGTGTTAAAATTAGCTGTTTTGTCTTTCTTTCCCATTACTTTACAGACTTTTGAGGGCGATGAGTGAAAAAGTGCTGCACTCAGAACTTAGGAGGTTCAGGGCCGGGAAGATAGCCCAGCAGTCTAAGCACTTACCTGGCAAGTACAACGACCTGAATTCAGTCCCCAGTGCCACACGCTGAATCTCGCACTGTGTGGCATGTCGTGCCGGTGCTGCCTGGGGTGTGCTGTGCCGATCACCAAACCAGACATGGTGGCGCAGGCCTTTGTCCCAGCACCGGGGAGGCTGAGACAGGGGGATCAGTATGAGTCTGAGCTGCATAGTGAGACCCCGTACCAAAAATAAATAAATAAATAAATTTGAAAAAAGAAAAATAATTTAGTAGTTTCCTGTGCAATAACTTTTCTTTGTCCATGCTGGTCAAGAACACAAAGACTCTGAGCATTTAGTTCTGAAAACAAAAGCAATTCTAAGCAAAATTATATAACCAAAAGCCAAAATTTTATCATTGGCAATTTAAGGAGGCATGCCTTATTTTCTTTCACTTTTATATATGTATCATTAATTGGTATTTTTAGAGGTGCACTTCTAAATGTCCATAACTGGTACTTCTCTCCTTCCCCATTTTCTCTCTCTCTCTTTCTTTCTTTCTTTCTTTCTTTCTTTCTTTCTTTCTTTCTTTCTTTCTTTCTTTCTTCCTTCCTTCCTTCCTTCCCTCCCACCCTTCCTCCGTCCCTCCCTCCCTCCTTCCTTCCTTCCTTCCTTTCATTCTTCTTTCTTTTCTCTCCCTTCGTTCTTTCCTTCCTTCTTTCCTCCGTCCCTCCCTCCCTCCCTTCCTTCCTTCTTTCCTTCCTTCTTTCCTTCCTTCCTTCCTTCCTTCCTTCCTTCCTTCCTTCCTTGTATTACAAGAACTCATATAAGCTTTTAGGAATATACTTAAAGAAACTCATTTTTTCTAAGAGTTGATATTTGACACAAAGAAGGATTTATTGGCCAGGTATTATGTGTAAAAATCTGAAGTAAGATATAGATAACTGAAATTTTCAGTAAGTATAGGCAGTTCTTGGCAATAGTAAACAAGTTGATACTGAAACTTGAACAAAGAAGGCATTTAAATTAAGGTTTAGAGGCTTAAATTTAAAACCTAGGTAAATGCCATAATATAGGGAGATGAGATATAAAAGCAAATATTGGGTGTAGTAGCACACTCCTATAACCCCGGACCTCAGGAGGCTGAGATCTGGGTGAGGGCAAATTGGGCTACATAGTGAATGCAAAGCCCAGCTGGACTCATAATAAACTACAAAGCAAGTCTGTCTAAAAATGAAAAAGAAGAAGAAGAAAGAAAAAAGAGAAAAAGCATCTTTTAGAATTTTCTCCAAAATCATTTCTTCAGAGATCATCCTTGAAATTCTTAATTTAAATAAATTATCCTGCACTAATATCTCCTTCTATTTATTTTACTTATTTTACTATTATTTATTAGTATTTATTTCTTTTCTCCTTGATTCCTTAGGGTCTATCTCTACCACTAGGATGTAAAAACTATGAGGACACATGTCTGTTGTCATTGTTGAAAGAGTTCAGCACATAGTTTGGTAACTAATAGGTGTAGTGAGTGGAGAAATGAAAGACTGTATATTATAGAAAACATTATTATTATTTTTTAACCATTTAATATCTAGAGGAACCTCCAAAACATCTTATTTTACCTTCTAGCAATATTGCAAAATGGATGTTATCTGAATTTTATGTGAAAGGTAACTTAAACTTAGAAGGTTGAATTCCCACAGTAAGATGCAGTTAGAATTTGAATCTCAAACCTATGGTATTTTTAGCTCTACTGTGTTGGTCTCTCCCTCCCTTATCCATAGACCAGTCTCTGAATCTCTGTCTTCTCTTCTTCACTCCTCTTGCTTATGGGACATCCACAAGACTCCAGGTTTCAAACCATCTTCTCTTCTCTTCGTCCTACATACAGCTTTGACCTTTTTCTAAGAATATTGTTTTTGTTACTGTCATCTAACTATATTGATCTATGCACCTTATGTACTGAATGAAACCAATTTGTCTGAAGTGTGATGTAACTTGTTTGCTTGATGCAGAAGTGTTAACTTTTTCATTAAGCTGGTTGTTGTTAATTCTCCTCAATGTTCTATCATTATTTTTTTCTTACTTTTGAAGGTATGCTAACCATTAATAATTTTATCTTCCTTATGAATTCAGTATCTTAGCATAATTCATGTCTCTCATTATTTTATATTGATATTTACTGATATATTTTTCCTCACAGTTATTTTTCCTCATAGTTACACCAGTCTAATTCCAGTTATTACTTGTTATATCTTTCTCTTTTTTTTTTATTACTTTCAACTTTCCTGTAACTTTAAATTTGAGTCTGTTTCCTATAAAAAACAGGAATTCTTTGAAGTATAAGCCAAAATCGGATTTCTCCAGAGTTCATGCATTTGATTTTGTTAGCCATTTCATGTTGCTTAACTACTTGGAATTATTTGATTAAAACAACTTAAGTTATATATGGTAACAGGCAAGGGGCTCCACACCTAAGCAAGACTGGTTGGTTGGTTATTAATTCTTCAAGAGCCCAGCTCCTGAGACCGGCCAGAGACACCGCGGCCGACTCCGCCGTCCTGCTCCATCCCGCCCGCCCCCGCCCAGCTCCTGAGACCGGCCAGAGACAGCGCGGCCGACTCCGCCATCTTGCTCCACCCCGCCC